>OY821521.1:37974836-38224836 GCA_963682025.1 Cordilura impudica
ACTGCTGAATTTTCCACACGAGTTTAATTATAAGGGCTAGAAATAATAAATAATAAATAATAAATAATAAATAATAAATAATAAATAATAAATAATAAATAATAAATAATAAATAATAAATAATAAATAATAAATAATAAATAATAAATAATAAATAATAAATAATAAATAATAAATAATAAATAATAAATAATAAATAATAAATAATAAATAATAAATAATAAATAATAAATAATAAATAATAAATAATAAATAATAAATAATAAATAATAAATAATAAATATAAAATAATAAATAATAAATAATAAATAATAAATAATAAATAATAAATAAATAAATAATAAATAATAAATAATAAATAATAAATAATAAATAATAAATAATAAATAATAAATAATAAATAATAAATAATAAATAATAAATAATAAATAATAAATAATAAATAATAAAATAATAAATAATAAATAATAAATAATAAATAATAAATAATAAATAATAAATAATAAATAATAAATAATAAATAATAAATAATAAATAATAAATAATAAATAATAAATAATAAATAATAAATAATAAATAATAAATAATAAATAATAAATAATAAATAAATAAATAATAAATAATAAATAATAAATAATAAATAATAAATAATAAATAATAAATAATAAATAATAAATAATAAATAATAAATAATAAATAATAAATAATAAATAATAAATAAATAAATAATAAATAATAAATAATAAATAATAAATAATAAATAATAAATAATAAATAATAAATAATAAATAATAAATAATAAATAATAAATAATAAATAATAAATAATAAATAATAAATAATAATAATAAATAATAAATAATAAATAATAAATAATAAATAATAAATAATAAATAATAAATAATAAATAATAAATAATAATAATAAATAATAAATAATAAATAATAAATAATAAATAATAAATAATAAATAATAAATAATAAATAATAAATAATAAATAATAAATAATAAATAATAAATAATAAATAATAAATAATAAATAATAAATAATAAATAATAAATAATAAAATAATAAATAATAAATAATAAATAATAAATAATAAATAATAAATAATAAATAATAAATAATAAATAATAAATAATAAATAATAAATAATATAATAAATAATAAATAATAAATAATAAATAATAAATAATAAATAATAAATAATAAATAATAAATAATAAATAATAAATAATAAATAATAAATAATAAATAATAAATAATAAATAATAAATAATAAATAATAAATAATAATAATAAATAATAAATAATAAATAAAAATAATAAATAATAAATAATAAATAATAAATAATAAATAATAAATAATAAATAATAAATAATAATAATAAATAATAAATAATAAATAATAAATAATAAATAATAAATAATAAATAATAAATAATAAATAATAAATAATAAATAATAAATAATAAATAATAAATAATAAATAATAAATAATAAATAATAAATAATAAATAATAAATAATAAATAATAAATAATAAATAATAAATAATAAATAATAATAATAAATAATAAATAATAAATAATAAAAAAATAAATAATAAATAATAAATAATAAATAATAAATAATAAATAATAAATAATAAATAATAAATAATAAATAATAAATAATAAATAAATAAATAATAAATAATAAATAATAAATAATAAATAATAAATAATAAATAATAAATAATAAATAATAAATAATAAATAATAAATAATAAATAATAAATAATAAATAATAAATAATAAATAATAAATAATAAATAATAAATAATAAATAATAAATAATAAATAATAAATAATAAATAATAAATAATAAATAATAAATAATAAATAATAAATAATAAATAATAAATAATAAATAATAAATAATAAATAATAAATAATAAATAATAAATAATAAATAATAAATAATAAATAATAAATAATAAATAATAAATAATAAATAATAAATAATAAATAATAAATAATAAATAATAAATAATAAAATAATAAATAATAAATAATAAATAATAAATAATAAATAATAAATAATAAATAATAAATAATAAATAATAAATAATAAATAATAAATAAATAATAAATAATAAATAATAAATAATAAATAATAAATAATAAATAATAAATAATAATAATAATAAATAATAAATAATAAATAATAAATAATAAATAATAAATAATAAATAATAAATAATAAATAATAAATAATAAATAATAAATATAAATAAATAATAAATAATAAATAATAAATAATAAATAATAAATAATAAATAATAAATAATAAATAATAAATAATAAATAATAAAAAATAAATAATAAAAATAATAAATAATAAATAATAAATAAATAATAAATAATAACTAATAACTAATAAATAATAAATAATAAATAATAAATAATAAATAATATAAATAAATAATAAATAATAAATAATAAAATAAATAATAAATAAAATAATAAATAATAAATAATAAATAATAAATAATAAATAATAATAATAAATAATAAAATAATAAATAATAAATAATAAATAATAAATAATAAATAATAAATAATAAATAATAAATAAATAATAACTAATAAATAATAAATAATAAATAATAAATAATATATAATAAATAATAAATAATAAATAATAAATAATAAATAATAAATAATAATAAATAATAAATAATAAATAATAAATAATAAATAATAAATAATAAATAAAAAATAATAAATAATAAATAATAAATAATAAAAAATAAATAATAAATGATAAATAATAAATAATAAATAATAAATAATAAATAATAAATAATAAATAATAAATAATAAATAATAAATAATAAATGATAAATAATAAATAATAAATAATCAATAATCAATAATCAATAATCAATAATAAATAATAAATAATAAATAATTAATAATAAATAATAACTAATAACTAATAAATAATAAATAATAAATAATAAATAATAAAATAATAAAAAATAAATAATAAATAATAAATAATAAATAATAAATAATAAATGATAAATGATAAATGATAAATAATAAATAATTAATAATAAATAATCAATAATAAATAATAAATAATATATAATAAATAATAAATAATAAATAATAAATAATAAATAAAAAAAAAATAAATAATAAAAAATAAATAATAAATAATAAATAATAAATAATAAATAATAAATGATAAATAATAAATAATAAATAATAAATAATAAATAATAAATAATAAATAATAAATAATAAATAATAAATAATAAATAATAAATAATAAATAATAAATAATAAATAATGAATAATAAATAATAAATAATAAATAATAAATAATAAATAATAAATAATAAATAATAAATAATAAATAATAAATAATAAATAATAATAATAAATAATAAATAATAAATAATAAATAATAAATAATAAATAATAAATAATAAATAATAAATAATAAATAATAAATAATAAATAATAAATAATAAATAATAAATAATAAATAATAAATAATAAATAATAAATAATAAATAATAAATAATAAATAATAAATAATAAATAATAAATAATAAATAATAAATAATAAATAATAAATAATAAATAATAAATAATAAATAATAAATAATAAATAATAAATAATAAATAATAATAATAAATAATAAATAATAAATAATAAATAATAAATAATAAATAATAAACATAAATAATAAATAATAAATAATAAATAATAAATAATAAATAATAAATAATAAATAATAAATAATAAATAATAAATAATAAATAATAAATAATAAATAATAAATAATAAATAATAAATAATAAATAATAAATAATAAATAATAAATAATAAATAATAAATAATAAATATAATAATAAATAATAAATAATAAATAATAAATAATAAATAATAAATAATAAATAATAAATAATAAATAATAAATAATAAATAATAAATAATAAATAATAAATAATAAATAATAAATAATAAATAATAAATAATAAATAATAAATAATAAATAATAAATAATAAATAATAAATAATAAATAATAAATAATAAATAATAAATAATAAATAATAAATAATAAATAATAAATAATAAATAATAAATAATAAATAATAAATAATAAATAATAAATAATAAATAATAAATAATAAATAATAAATAATAAATAATAAATAATAAATAATAAATAATAAATAATAAATAATAAATAATAAATAATAAATAATAAATAATAAATAATAAATAATAAATAATAAATAATAAATAATAAATAATAAATAATAAATAATAAATAATAAATAATAAATAATAAATAATAAATAATAAATAATAAATAATAAATAATAAATAATAACTAATAAATAATAAATAATAAATAATAAATAATAAATAATAATTAATAAATAATATATAATAAATAATAAATAATAAATAATAAATAATAAATAATAAATAAAAAATAATAAATAATAAATAATAAATAATAAATAATAAAAAATAAATAATAAATGATAAATAATAAATAATAAATAATAAATAATAAATAATAAATAATAAATAATAAATAATAAATGATAAATAATAAATAATAAATAATAAATAATCAATAATCAATAATCAATAATCAATAATCAATAATAAATAATAAATAATTAATAATAAATAATAACTAATAAATAATAAATAATAAATAATAAATAATAAAAAATAAATAATAAATAATAAATAATAAATAATAAATAATAAATAATAAATAATAAATAATAAATAATAAATAATAAATGATAAATGATAAATGATAAATAATAAATAATTAATAATAAATAATCAATAATAAATAATATATAATAAATAATAAATAATAAATAATAAATAATAAATAATAAATAAAAAAAAAATAAATAATAAAAAATAAATAATAAATAATAAATAATAAATAATAAATAATAAATAATAAATAATAAATGATAAATAATAAATAATAAATAATAAATAATAAATAATAAATAATAAATAATAAATAATAAATAATAAATAATAAATAATAAATAATAAATAATAAATAATAAATAATAAATAATAAATAATAAATAATAAATAATAAATAATAAATAATAAATAATAAATAATAAATAATAAAATAATAAATAATAAATAATAAATAATAAATAATAAAAAATAAATAATAAATAATAAATAATAAATAATAAATAATAAATAATAAATAATAAATGATAAATAATAAATAATAAATAATAAATAATAAATAATAAATAATAAATAATAAATAATAAATAATAAATAATAAATAATAAATAATAAATAATAAATAATAAATAATAAATGATAAATAATAAATAATAAATAATAAAAAATAAATAATAAATGATAAATAATAAATAAATAATAAATAATAAATAATAAATGATAAATAATAAATAATAAATAATAAATAATCAATAATAAATAATAAATAATAAATAATTAATAATAAATAATAAATAATAAATAATAAATAATAACTAATAACTAATAAATAATAAATAATAAATAATAAATAATAAAAAATAAATAATAAATAATAAATAATAAATGATAAATGATAAATGATAAATAATAAATAATTAATAATAAATAATCAATAATAAATAATAAATAATATATAATAAATAATAAATAATAAATAAAAAAAATAAATAATAAAAAATAAATAATAAATAATAAATAATAAATAATAAATAATAAATAATAAATAATAAATGATAAATAATAAATAATAAATAATAAATAATAAATAATAAATAATAAATAATAAATAATAAATAATAAATAATAAATAATAAATAATAAATAATAAATAATAAATAATAAATAATAAATAATAAATAATAAATAATAAATAATAAATAATAAATAATAAATAATAAATAATAAATAATAAATAATAAATAATAAATAATAAATAATAAATAATAAATAATAAATAATAAATAATAAATAATAAATAATAAATAATAAATAATAAATAATAAATAATAAATAATAAATAATAAATAATAAATAATAAATAATAAATAATAAATAATAAATAATAAATAATAAATAATAAATAATAAATAATAAATAATAAATAATAAATAATAAATAATAAATAATAAATAATAAATAATAAATAATAAATAATAAATAATAAATAATAAATAATAAATAATAAATAATAAATAATAAATAATAAATAATAAATAATAAATAATAAATAATAAATAATAAAATAATATATAATATATAATAAATAATAAATAATAAATAATAAATAATAAATAATAAATAACAAATAATAAATAATAAATATTAAATAATAAATAATAAATAATAAATAATAAATAATAAATAATAAATAATAAATAATAAATAATAAATAATAAATAATAAATAATAAATAATAAATAATAAATAATAAATAATAAATAATAAATAATAAATAATAAATAATAAATAATAAATAATAAATAATAAATAATAAATAATAAATAATAAATAATAAATAATAAATAATAAATAATAAATAAATAATAATTAATAATTAATATATAATGAATAATAAATAATAATAAATAATAAATAACAAGTAAGAAAATTATAGTCGGTCTAGACCGACTATACGATACCCTATACCATGCGTTTAGAAACCCTATCTCTTAGGCCCAACTAACTGGACATTGAAAATAAGCAAAAACCAAATTTGAGTGGGATTTTTATTAATTTTTTTGGCTGCAGATATGAAAAAGTTCATATCGGATGCTATATCTATAAAGGGACTAGGTCCAAAAATGGACCGATCCTGATCATGTTTGGTAAAGTCTCTTGTATTTTGCAAAAATATATACAAACAAAATTTGAGAAGAATCAGTGCAATATTTTTGTTTTTAATAGATTTAAGTGAAGATCGGGAAGCAGCTCTATATGGGGTCAAAGGGAGCATTTTTGGACTACTCATTAGTGGATGTAATGAAGGCATACAAACCCAATTTGAGTAAGATCTATATGACAATTTGGATCTTATGACAATTTATGTCGATTTCATATGGGTAATTTGTATGGGGGCTAGGTCTGAACATGGACCGATTCTCACCGATTTCAATAGCGTTCATCCCATGGCCGATAAAAGCTTATATACCAAATTTCATCAAAATATATTCATATTTTCGACCTGCAGTTTGATTACAAGCTTTACATGGACACACAGACGGATGGACGGACGGACGGACTGACATTGTTAAATCAACTCAGAAAGTGATTCTGATTCGATCGGTATAATTAAAGTTTGTCTAGGTCAAATATTTTTGGTTGTTGCAAACAGCAGCACAAAGTCATTATACCCAAACCACATAGTGGTATAGGGTATAAAAAATAGTATAAATAAAATGAAATATATGTACATAAAATAAGTAAAATAAATAGAAGAAATAAAAGAAATTAAAGAAACGTAAAATAAGTAAAATGAAATAAAATAAACGAAATAAAATAAATAAAATAACGAAGTAAATAAAATAAACGAAATAAAATAAATAAAATGTCTCCCATGGTTTAAACCCATTTCACAGGTAAATGTGTTAAATAAGTCCAATTCTTTTTTTAATTGCTCCCTTTATGAGAACTTTAATACCCAAGTGCAAATCCGCGTTTCACTTTTATTATTTATTGTTTTGGCTTGATACTATGTGCTGTACGTATAGTCGGCGTATGTTGACCATAATTTTGCTATGTATTTCTTTTGCATTTGTTCGATGCCCCCAGTATTGTGTCATCTTTTGATCAGAATCGCTTGTCGTTTTTTAGTTCATTTGCAAATCCAATATACATACATATGTATTTATACCTTTTTATTTTTTTGTGGAACATCGTAATGATTATAGCTTAGTACTCGTACCTCACTTAGTAACGTACGGATGTGCACATGTGCTCATAGTATGTAAGTAGGCAGTTGCTATTCCGTTTTAGACTTTATATTTTTACTCTCGCTTATTATTATCTACGTAGTAGTACGAGTCATCGTCATTTTGTTTGGTCCATGGTTCATTGTACTCAAGTTCATTTTTCCGAGTTTCATCTTAGTCTTCTTTGCTGTTTTAGTCGGAACATGTTGCATTCTTTTGCACTAATTGCGTTCTGTATTCAGTGTTTCGTATATGAGAGTTTATAGCCGGTTGGATATACTCGTACTTAAAATGTATTTGTTGCGTTTTGACATAAATTTATTTGCAAAATTTAGAATTTCTTGTTACTTTGTCTAAACATTTAAAACAGCAATATCTGCTTTTATTAAAATAAAAAAAAATGTTCAATTTCATATCGTTTTTGGTTCATACGATTGTGTGTATTGTTTTTTTTTTTTTTTTTTTTGTTTCCATTGCTTTGCTGGGTGGTTCACTGATATTTTTGTGTTTTCTGTATTCAACTTCGTATCGATCATATCACCTCTATAAAATAGATTTTATTTATTTTGTTGCGCAGTAAGCAAAACAAAATTAGGTTAGATAAGTTCAGTAAGAATGTCTAATTAAAGATGATTACTTAGTTTTTTATAAGCTCATCTATACGATACTTAAAACTTCTCCACACCAACAAATATATTTCAAGAAGTTTTTTATTGGACGTTTTCTTTTGTCTTTCAAAAAATTAGTTTAAGTCTTCAGCAAATTTTTTGATATTGTTTGCAATGGTGCGTGGTAGAGCAGAAGAAAGCATATATTTCCAAAAATTCATAACTACACTATTTTCTAAATTTTGCATTTATTTTTTAAATAAAATAAAAAATAACTAAAAAATCGTGCTTATTGACCAAATAAATGTAAACATAATGGTAAAAATAAGCGATTTAACGTTTGTTTCTATTATTTTTCTTCTTCTTTGTAATAAAAGCAAATATTCAAATATGTTTATAAACATTTGTTGATATCAAAATCATTCCTATTCATATACATACACAATTTGCAATGAAATAAAACTGTATTTAAACAACCATTTTTAGAAAAAGAGAATTGGAAGAATATTTTTTGAAATTGAAAAAAAAACAACTAACAAACAAGGACCGAAAATAACAGTTATTTTGTAATTTTGAAACAAAAAGTATATAGAAGTAAATGTCGGAAGACGGATTCAAGTATACCATATTCATCTTTACGATACTGAAACATTAAATCCGAATACCAATTAAATTTAAAGTTAATTGGTTATATTTCATATAACAAACAATGATCCTTAAAAATAATTATTTACTACATATTTAAAAAATTTCAATATTTTTCTTTTACTAGAGAAAACCCCAAATTTTTAATTTTTAATTTTTAATTTTTGAGTTTTAATTATTAATTTTTTATTTTTAATTTTTAATTCTTAATTTTTAATTTTTCACTTTTAATTTTTTAATTTTTAACTTTTCATTTTTCATTTTTAACTTTTCATTTTTCGTTTTTCATTTTTAATTTTTAATATTTTACTTTTATTTTTAATTTTTATTTTTATTTTTTTTTTAATTTTCAATTGTAACGATAAAAAATATGTGGTAATACTTGCTTAGGCCAATGTGACACGTGCAATAAAAAGAATGACAACATATAGACCATATCTTAAGATAAACAGCAAACACACTGAAAAATTTTATATTTTCAAGAGTTTTTCTAAGTTTAATTCATACCTCTTGACCCCTTTAACCGATTTTGGCGATTTTAAATAGCAACTCCTTTGGGATGTTAGTAAACGATTTTATACAAAAACAAACGGTCTAGCTTAGATATTGACGGCGTGCTCGTGATTTCCACAGACAGACGGACAGACGGTCATCGCTAAATCAACTTCCCTTGTTATAATGATCAAGAAAATATATGGTTTTGGGGTCTCCGGAATTTATTTCGATACGTTACAACCGGAATGCCAAACCTATATATACCCTCTGCCACTTAGATGTGGAGGATATAAAAAACGAATGTAACCCGAAGCTAGAGAGTCACTGTTGAAGAAGTAACTCACTTGGATTTTGATACAGCAACGGTGAGTATCAATAAAGAAATTTTAACTAAACTCAAAGCTAACTCTGTCTCCTTTTTTCATATTTTATATTCCCAAACACTAACCACAACTTTTGATGAGATTTACGCAATATGTCAATCCGTGTTAAATTGCAAATAAATCAAAGAAAACCCAAGAAACCCCAATTTTTATTCCTCTATAGATTTCAAGGAGCGAAGTCCATCTCCGATTAAAAAGAACCCTACAATCATCAATAAAGTACAAGTACTCACAGCAATTGTTTTCAAACTCCGTGATTTTTTATACCCTATACCACTATGTGGTTTGGGTATAATGACTTTGTGCTGCTGTTTGTAACTATCAAAAATATTTGACCTAGACCCATCTTTCATTATACCGATCGAATCAGAATCACTATCTGATTCGATTGAACGATGTCCGTCCGTCCGTCCGTCTGTGTGTCCATGTAACGCTTGTAATCAAACTGCAGGTCGCAAATATGAATAAATTTTGATGAAATTTGGTATATTAGCTTTTATCGGCCATGGGATGAACGCTATTGAAATTAGTGAGAATCGGTACATGTTCAGACCTAGCCCCCATACAAATGACCCCTATGAAATCAACATAAATTGCCATAAGATCCAAATTGTTCTAATAAATCTTACTCAAATTGGGTTTGTATGCATTTATTACATCCATTAATCGGTAGTCTAAAAATGATCCCTATGGGACAACTCTTAGTCATAGGCCCCATATAGATATGCTTCCCGATCTTCACTCAAATTTGGTTTATGCTTATTTTCTATATCCAGTTAGTTGGGCCTGAGAGATAGGGTCTCTAACCGCATGGTATAGGGTATCGTATAGTCGGTCTAGACCGACTATAATTTTCTTACTTGTTTTTTTTTTTATTATTATTTTTTTTAAGCCTAGTTCCGCGAAGCCGAATGGCTTGTCTGCAGATTCTTATTTTGCCTAGTTTTTTTTTTTTTTGCAGCGACAGACCAAAGCCTCTGGTGGGAATCGAACCCACGACCGCCGCATGATAGGTTATGTGTAGAAATAGAGTATAAAATTTCAAAAGAATCGGTCAAGTAGATTTTGAGATATGATGTTCATTGACTTCAAACATGTAATTTGCGAGAAAATCGATTTTAAGTTTTTTAGAAACAGATTTATATACGATATACCGTATGAGGCCGGTCGTTTGGAACGCTGTATCTTCATTAATTTTGCTCCAATTTAATTGAAATAATTTAATAGCAAGAGAATTTTAAAAAATTTCGGAAAATGCCACCTAAATAATTAATAATTAATAATTAATATGGGCTCGAACTGTTTCCCGATGAGTAATTCAGGCTGATCTTGGTTGTTATCGTCCTGTGAAGAAACCACTGATATCAGCAAAAAATCATCTGGCTCCCATAAATGTTGCCTAAGAACACATAAACTGGTCAAGACGAAATTGGAGCACACTATACAAAAAATATTCAAATAAAACTGTTAAGTTTGGTGGTGGCAATATAATGGTATGGGATTGCTTTTCGGGCCAAGAAATGGGTCCAATTCATGTAGTAAAAGATACTCTAACTGACATTAAATATAGGCAAATTCTAAATGACGTAATGTATCCATTCTTCTTCTTTCGTCCGCTTAACTCCCTATGAAACATAGGGCCTCTACAAAATTTCTCCAAGATATTCGATCATTTGCAAGTACTTTTATTTCATTCCAGCTTCTTCCTCTGTTTTCGATGTCTTTCAGCAAGCTTCTTTTCCATGTGGTCTTTGGCCTACCTCTTCTTCTATTGCTTTGTAGATTCCAATCTAGGGCTTGGCGGCTTTTTTCATCTGGATCCTTCCTAAAAGTGTGCCCGATGTATTTCCACTTTCTTCTTTTAATAATAATTTGGATAGGCTCAATGTTTCATTTTCTATATATAGTAGTTCGACGTTGGTTATGACGTTTGGCCATCAGATTTTCAAAATATAACGCAAGCAGCGGTTTGTAAAACCTTTTAGTTTACAGTTCAGTGCTATTGTTGTCAGCCACGTTTCGCAGCTATAAAGCAAAACTGATAGAACGTTTGTCTTAGTTTTGACTGATATAATGATTGATTTCCAAATATTCCCCAGTTGGAAAGCCGATAGCCTAAGTTTCTAGAGCTTTAACTTTAAGATTTATTGTAATTTGAATTGTAATAAATATCTAATAAATAAAAAATAAATAAATAATTCCCCAGTTGGAAAAACGCACTGTTTGCTTTACCAATCCTATGTTGGATGTCTGATTTTGCGCTATCTTCTGGTGAAACCATGCTTCCTAGGTATCTGAATTTGTCAACAAACTCAACCTGTTCGTGGCCGATGACAAAAGCGTTATTGTTTGCGGTTCTTATCTTCATCGCCTTTGTTTTCCCTGTATTAATTTGAAGACCATTTGCTGAGTGAACAACCAAGTCATCAATTTTCGATTGCATATCCGAATGTTTAGTGGACAGAAAGCCTATATCGTCAGCGTAGTCTAAATCCTCGAGGTGACTGGTTAAGTTTCATTGGATACCGCGTCGATTAGTTGCAACAGTATTTTCAAGAACATTGTCTATAACAATCAGAAAGAGTAGTGGAGACAATAGGCATCCCTGTCTTACACCCGGTTTCGGAAGAAATGGTTCTGAGAGCCGGTTGCTGTGCAAGACTCTGCAATGAAAGTTATCATATTGAGCTCTTATGAGGTTAATTAACTTATGTGGAATACAAGTGTTTTTTAAGAGTTCCCATATTTTGCACTGGAATATGCTGTCAAATGTCTACAAAAGTGAGATACAGATTACTTTGCCATTCTTCTACTTGTTCAGCGATAATTCTTAGTGTGTTGATGTAGTCAACACACGACCTGTTCGACCGGAATCCAGCTTGTTCCTTAAGCAATTTCGTTTCTATTATATCATTTATTATATGTATCCATACGCGGAGGAAAATATGATGCCCCTGATCTGGAAGTTCCAACATGTCAAAGACCCGATCGCACCTTCAAAGTTATAACCGAATGGCTACAATCTAATGCAGTTAGTGTTTTATAATGGCTAGACCATTGGCCAGGTCTCAATCCCATAGCAAAATTCAATGGATTTTAGAAACTTAGCCCTTTTCGGAATTCACGATTGAATTATTTTATAATTGAATACACTTAAAACAGGTTGACAAATCAAATAATTTTCACATTCGATTAGTCAATATTATTTTTATCTATTTATTTATTTTTTTTGTAGTGCTGTCAACTCATTGTTCTGCCATTTCGAAATGGGTTAAACGTTTACATAATACAATAGAAATAACATCATAAACGAATTCATACACACACTTTAGTTTATATTGCGCAGTTTTCTGCTCAACTCTCCAAGGCAAACTATTGAAAATAAAAAAAAATTGATTAAAATATTACAAAGTCTTTGTACGTAGATATTACTACCGATTACATACAAACAGACATACACATAATAAGTATAAATATACAAACACACTGTATGTATGTACATATGTACAACAACCATCCCAACCATATATGGTACGTCAGTATTATTAACAACGCCATCAGCTGTTTTCATTTATTTATATTGTTTTTTTTTTTTTTGTATCCACCAACCCAACCGCCGACCTTAAGTATGGCAGATAATACGTTTTTCATGTCGTTTGTAACAATAATTGTAATTGAACATTATGGTTCTGCTCAATGGCCTTCTGTGCAGAGTTTGTTAGATTGAATTCTATTTCGGATAAATTCTTAGCAAAATTAATTTAATTTGTTATTGAATTTCTTTTTGGGACTTTTATCCAGTGACTTCAAACAGAAAATATATTTTAATGGAATTTTATCAAAATCGGTACATGTTTAGACCCATACAAATGTCGAAAAAATCTTAACATACCTAAAATATAACAATAAGGAAGAGGGAGTAGTGTTTGTGGATATTTCGCTTAAGTTTTATTAGATTCTAACTGTCAGGAAAGACCTCTGCGGGGAGTTTATTCCACATACGGATAGACGGCTGATAAACGAATTCTCTTTGTAATGCAGCGGTCAACTGGACAATAGACTACAAACGGACGTGATCTACTAGAGAAGCGGGTAGAGCGAACCGAAACTCGGGCACTTGGAATAAGTTCGCTAATCTCAGAAGAACATTTCCCATGGTAGTACCTATAGGACAGTGCTACACATCCCACATTCCGACGATGATCCAATGAGTCAATAGAGTTGGATACCCTACTCTCATTGATGAGCATCAACGCCGTCCTTTGCACACGGTTTAGTAGCTCCAAAATAGACTTTGAAGCTCCTGCCTATATATGGGAGTTGTATTCCATTTTCCGTCGGATGTAAGTGGTATAGATTTTAAGGAGATCAGAGGGAGTGATGTAATTTTTGCACCGTTTTAGAAAACCAAGACACTTGAATGCTTCGTTCGACACATGAAAAACATGCTTGTTCCAACGAACATCACATTGAATTGAACATCAAGAGTATCCGATTCCTCAATACCTTTACCACCCATATATACAGATGACATTGTTGAATCCATGACCCTATGGATCAACATACAACATTGAGTCTTCAGCGCATTAAAATCAACCCTATTCGCTTTACCCCGCTCGGAGATTGCTAACAGGTCTTGATTGAGTCTGTCATTCATTGTCCGTCTTTTGCCCCCCAATTGGCCTACAATTAAAAGAAAATAAATGACAAATGCCTCTGTCATCTGCGAAAGAGTATATAGAGTTAAAAGTTTGACCAAGAAGATCGTTCAGAAAGATAAGGAAAAGAGAAGGAGAAAGAACGGAACCTTGGGGTACCCCTGAATTAAGCTGAAACTGATTAGATGAGACCCCATCAATAACAACACGTATTGTTCGGTCTCTGAGAAAACACGATATAAATCGAGAGGTCATTACCGAACCCAAATGCAATAAGCTTTGATATCAATGCACCGTGCCACAGACGATCGAATGTCTTAGAAATATCTAGAGCAACCACTGTACTTTCACCAAAATTGCGAATGGATCGACTCCAGCGCTCAGAAAGTAGAGCTAACAGGTCTCCCGTGGTACGATTTCTACGGAAGCCATACTGTCGATCATTAAGAAGTGAATTGGCCTTTAGGTAGTTCACAAGATGGAAATTGATCATGCTCTCCATCACGTTTGAGAGCGCAGAGCAGATTGCAATTGGACGGTAATTTTCAGGGTTATTAGCCGCACCCTTTTTATGGATTGGTTGGACATTAGCAACCTTCCAGCAAGAGGGAAAGACTGCCGCACAGTACGAAAGGCTGAAAGGGTTGGCCAATATACTGGCTAGCGTCGAAGAGCACTGTTTCCGCACTAGTGCTGATATGGACCTGTTCCGGAAACCCTTCCATTATGAATGCTATAGTGGTTTCTGTTACTTTTTTAGAACAGGCAGTTTATCCCCGTTTAAACTCTTCCACATTTTGGGACACCTATCCACAGGAAATCAATATTTCTCTACTGGCCTAAGCTCCGGACAGTTTAGAGGACTTGACTCCCTTGGTACAAAAACCATGTTATTGTTCTTGTACAACTCAAGATCTTTATTATCGTATTGACAGGGCAAACCAAATTAGTGAATTGTGTTAGCTTAAGAAAGGAAGGAGTCCTTTTTGCATATTTTGCTTAGGAAATTTCGTCTGCTTTTGAGTCCTAAACTTATCTTCATTATTTTCTCGAGCATTAGCAACATATAATTTTGACCCGGAAGATGTCAAAAATCTACCACTGCATACGTTTCGTCGTCCCTTATGCAGAAGGAGTATTTTTTTTATGAAACATGATTTCAATTTCCACCTCTAAAATTTTTACAGAGTTTCTGTCTTGTGCTTTTTGAGTTTTGTGTGTTTTCAAACCTGCATTGGCTTTAACTTTTCGCACCGGTTGTGTTGAGAGCTATTTTCAATATAATTTCTATTTCTTGGCCTTATAAACTCATGTGGAGTTTTCTTCCTTCCCGAACCATGTTTCCTATTTCATCACTCATTTTAATCAAACTAACAACAAATGAAAAGGGTGGTCATTAAACATAATAACTCACAAATTTTTCAGAGATAAATTGATAAAAAAATTTAAGATTTCTAAGATTATTTCGAGATCCACTCCTTAGTGCGAAAAAAATTTCTATAAGATTAAGATTATCTATCTATATACTCGTATATAACAGAGTTGCGTGATTGACCATTATCGCCCAGCCCAAAACTCTTCGACCCAGAAACTTGGAATTTGGACTGTAGGTTTCCCTCTCGGCGTAAATATCCACTAAGAAGGGATTTTGAAAATTTTTTACATTAAGGGGGTAAAAGCCGACAAAAAGGGGGAAAATGGTAACAAATGAATATAGGAATATAAAATTTGGTGTGTAGACTCCATTCGTGACTATGTCAAAGTTAATCTTTTTTCACAGCAAGTCTATCGAACAAGTTTCAGATCGATCGGGAAATGGGTTTCAAATCGCTCTGTGACTGTGCATGACTATGCGTGACTTTGCGTGACTATGCGTGACTGTGCGTGACTATGCGTGACTGTGCGTGACTATGTCAAAGTTAATCTTTTTCACAGCAAGTCTATCGAACAAGTTTCAGATCGATGGGATAAGGGAAAATGGGTTTTAAATCACTCCGTGACTGTGCGTGACTATGCGTAACTATGTCAAAGTTAACCTTTTTTCACAGCAAGTCTATCGACAAAGTCTCAGTTCGATCAGATAAGGGGAAATGGGTTTAAAATCACTCTATGACTGTGCGTGACTGTGAGTGACGAAGTTAATCTTTCTTTACAGCATGTATATCGACCAAGTTTCAGATAGATTGGATGAGGGGAAATCCGTTTTAAATCTCTCCGTGACTGTGCATGACCATCAGTGACTGTGCGTGACTAAGTCAAAATTAATCCTTTTTTCACAGCAAGTGTAAAGACGAAATTTCAGATCTATCGGATGAGGGGAAATGACATTTAGATCACTCCGTGACTGTGCGTGGCTGTGTGTGCCTACCCCAAAATTAATCTGTAGTCACAACAAGACTATGGGCTAAGTTTCGGATCAATTGGATAAGGGGGAAAGGGGTTGCCCCACGACAGAGATTATGAGTAAAAAGAAATAAAGAAAAGAATCCGCAAGTCAATCAGCTCTATAAAAATAAACAAACCTTGACATCCTATATAAAATATATGGCACATATTTTCCATCATTTTTGAAGCAACAAACTGAATCGGCATTAGAAGAAAAAAAATATAAAGGAATTTTACTTGTAAGACGATATAAGTATCCAGGCTACAGGTAGGAAGGATGCATTAATCGTTGATGGGAAAATAGTGCCTATTGCAATTAATACAGCAATTAATATGCAAATTTTAATTTTGTTTCAATGGTGCGTGGTAGAGAAGAAGAAAGCATATATTTACAAAAATTCATAACTACACTGTATTCTTAACCGGACCGTTTTAACCACACTGCTCGTAGGCCTGAACTTAGGCGAGAGTGTTAAAGCGCTGACCAAAAAGTTCAAGTACGAGTGTATATGAGATAGACGCAGGTTCAAACCTCACGGCCGCCCTAAAGCAGAAAAATTTCATATAGAAACAATCTATTCAATTATAACATAACAATTATCATAATGTTCAATAAATCGCTGATGAAGGCTGAAATGCCAGAAACCGGTCCGATTAAGAATACAGTGTAGTTATGAATTTGTGAAATATATGCTTTCTTCTTCTCTACCACGCACCATTGAATGATAATTTTAAGTTTAAGAAATTTAATTAACGAATGAATTCCTTAGCAGCTCTGACTCTGTACATATATATATAATATGTGGAAGAACGTAGTTCTTATAAGTTATAATATATATATACGATACAAATAATAAACCATATTTAATTAGGTTGATTATTTTTACACACACTCGAGTTTATAATAATTGAATTTTAATTAAAAAAAAAAAAAAAAAAATTTATTATAAATTCCAATATTTAAGCGTTTCAACAACTTTTAGGTGTGTGCCATACGTGTTAAAGTTGTGTAAATAAACTTCTAACTCAAGAATTGCAATCTTCTTGTCGTTATTCTGAAATTAATTTTAGTAATTATTTTTGGTATGTTCATTATTCTTACTAATATATCTGTTTTTGTTTACTCATACATACATACATACATACATACATATATCTCTGTTTAGTTGATAAGAACAAAGCAAAAAACTTTTATCACTTCCACAACTATAGTTCTGGTATGCTTCTCTAGTTTTAAATCAGCACGTTGTACTTTTGACCTTAAGAATAAGTTCAATTAAAGTGTTTTGCAGTAAACAGTTGTAGAACCTATTGTTATATGGTCAGGGTTCATACCCTGGCTTATCAATAAATCCGCGAAGAAAACAATTTAAAATAGTCTCTATTTAGCTCCATACACTCTGTCCAACGTTTCTCCAATTTCTTTGTTCCTTTCAAATACAGTGCAAGCTCAGTATTCGCGACTAATTAAAAACTAAAGCTGTTGCGGAAACTGATTTTTCTCGAAAACCGAACCCAAGTTTTCATTGGAAAAATAGTGTGCAATTATTACAATCAATACCTTTTTATACCCTTCACACCACTGTTAGACGGTATATATCAGTTTATCATTCTGTTTGTAACTCATAGAAATAAATTCCGGAGACCCCATAAAATATATATACATAAGGAGACGTCGATATAGCGATATCCGTCTGTCTGTCTGTCTGTCTGTTGAAAACACTCTCATTTACAAAATTTTCTATTTACCTGGGTAAAGTTACGATAATATTATTTGCCACTGTTTGGAGCAGGTTGGTATATAAATTAGATAAATCGGACGTCATTATGCTGAGATCTGGCCAAAAATTTGTATACACCTCTAAAAAACTAAAATACTCGGTGTGTTGGTTGTAATATTTTAGTGGTTAGACTTTTTGTACAACAACATACAAAGTTACAAAAAAGCCACACAAAAAATTATGCTATGTTAGTAGTATTGCCCCTTTTTTATACCCTATACCACTATGTGGTTTGGGTATAATGACTTTGTGCTGCTGTTTGTAACAACCAAAAATATTTGACCTACACCCATCTTTAATTATACCGATCGAATCAGAATCACTTTCTGATTCGATTTAACGATGTCCGTCCGTCCGTCCGTCCGTCTGTGTGTCCATGTAAAGCTTGTAATCAAACTGCAGGTCGCAAATATTTATATATTTTAATGAAATTTGGTATTTAATCTTTTATCGGCCATGGGATGAACGCTATTGAAATTGGTGGGAATCGGTCCATGTTGAGACCTAGCCCCCATACAAATGACCCCTATGAAATCAACATATATTGCCATAAGATCCAAATTATCATACAAATCTTAGTCAAATTGGGTTTGTATGTATATATTACATCCATTAATCAGTAGTCCAAAAATGATCCCTATTGGACAAGTCTTAGTCATAAGCCCCATATAGAGTTACTTCCCGATCTTTACTTAAATCTATCAAAAATAAAACAAATTGCACTGATTCTTCTCAAATTTTGTCTGGATATATTTTTGCAAAATACAAGAGACTTTACCAAACATGGTCAGGATCGGTCCATTTTTGGGCCTAGTCCCCATATAGATATAGCATCCGATATGAACTTTTTCATATCTGCAGCCGAAAAAATTAATAAAAATCCCACTCAAATTTGGTTTATGCTTATTTTCTATATCTAGTTAGTTGGGCCTGAGAGATAGGGTATCTAAACACATGTATAGGGTATCGCATAGTCGGTCTAGACCGACTATAATTTTCTTACTTGTTTCTTGTTATCACGATATAATAAAAAAATCGCCAATGTAACGGAAAAAATATAATCCCTAATGAAAAAGGAAAAATTAAAAATGAAAAATTAAAATTGAAAAATGGAAAATAGAAAATGAAAAACAAAAATGAAAAATGAAATTCGAAAAATGAAAAATGGAAAATGGAAAATGGAAAATGAAAAATGAAAAAATAAAAATGAAAAACGAAAAATGAAAAATGGAATATAGAAAATGGAAAATGAGAAATAAAAAAATAAAAATGAAAAACGAAAAATTAAAATAAAAAAATAAAAATGAAAATCGAAAAATGAAAATTGAAAAATGAAAAATGGAAAACGAAAAATTAAAAATTGAAAAATAAAAATTAAAAATAATAAATGAAAATTGAAAATTGAAAAATTAAAAACGGAAAATGAAAAATTAAAATTGAAAATAGAAAATGAAAAATGAAATTTAAAAATGAAAAATGTAAAATGAAAAACGAAAAATTAAAAATTAAAAATTAAAAATTAAAAATTAAAAATTAAAAATTAAAAATTAAAAATTAAAAATTAAAAATTAAAAATTAAAAATTAAAAATTACAAATTACAAATTAAAAATTAAAAATTTAAAATTTAGAATTAAAAATTAAAAATTTAGAATTAAAAATTAAAAATTAAAATTAAAAATTAAAAATTAAAAATTAAAAATTAAAAATTAAAAATTGAAAATTAAAAATTAAAAATTAAAAATTAAAAATTAAAAATTAAAAATTAAAAATTAAAAATTAATAATTAAAAATTAAAAATTAAAAATTAAAAATTAAAAATTAAAAATTAATAATTAAAAATTAAAAATTAAAAATTAAAAATTGAAAATTAAAAATTAAGAATTGAAAATTAAAAATTAATAATTAAAAATTAAAAATTAAAAATTAAAAATTAAAATTAAAAATTAAAAATTAAAAATTAAAAATTAAAAATTAATAATTAAAAATTAAAAATTAAAAATTAAAAATTAAAAATTGAAAATTAAAAATTAAGAATTGAAAATTAAAAATTAATAATTAAAAATTAAAAATTAAAAATTAAAAATTAAAAATTAAAAATTAAAAATTAAAAATTAAAAATTAAAAATTCAAAATTAAAAATTAAAAATTAAAAATTAAAAATTAATAATTAAAAATTAAAAATTAAAAATTAAAAATTGAAAGTTAAAAATTCAAAATTCAAAATTAAAAGTTAAAAATTTAAAATGAAAAATTAGAAATTAAAAATTAAAAATTAAAAATTAAAAACTAAAAATTAAAAATTAAAAATTAAAAATTAAAAATTGAAAATTAAAAATTAAAAATTACTAGCTAATTCAGATAAAAATATTTTAAAATTTGCTTTTTTTTTTTTTTAATATTAATATCTGGAAATTTTTAGCCGATTAGTTGATTTTTTATTTTTTTAATTATCATGAATTACATATCTCAAAACTTTTTTATAGGGATCAAACTTTGGGTGTTAAAGCGATGGCTGCGTTATCTATAATATTAATAGCCAAAGCGATTTCTTGTGACCTATGTAAGTTTCACAGTTTCACCCCGATTTTGACAAGAAATTTATCATTTGAAAGGTATTACTTTTTAGCTGTTACCCAGATTTACAGATTTTCATCGTCTGGAATATTTTTTTGGAGTTATGATCGTTTAAAGTTGCTACTAACACATACATAAAATTATAAAATGGTATGTGTGTGTTTATTAAATTTGTCAATGTGTTTGTGTTAATGTGTTGAGTTTGTTTTCTTCATTTAAATGAGATGAATTGTGAAGCATACCTTTAGTGTCTTTATTAAATGAAAAAATAAAATTTCCTAGAATTTGCACTCGAATTTCGAATGCTGGAATAATGAATTTCGTTAGGGGTTTTCTACTCTAGTAAAATAAAAATAATGCAATTTTTCAAATAGTAACGAATTCTTTCTATAGAAGACACGAACATTGTTTTTTATAACAAGGAATTATAATAGAAACTGACCAACAAGAAAATCAATTAACTTTAAATTTAATTGGTATGCGAAATTTAAATTTCAGAACCGACAACAGTTTTAAAGTGGTAGCCGTACCCAATATTGGTTGTAATATTGAGTTTAAGATGCAGTTGGAGGGTAACAAAGATTCGGCCCAGCCGAATTTAACACTCTTTCTTGTTTATTCGTAGATTTGTGATAAATTTACATATAAAATATTTTTAAAAAATGTTGTGAAAATAATTTTTTAAAATAACGCAGAATCACATACTGCATATAGTGTTACTGTCGGCTTCTCATTAATCGATGTAATAGCATCGCCTACTTTAATTTTGTTTTCTTCATGACCACTGCCATATGAATCTTCCGCTTCCGTGTCTGATAATTCTATTTGTTCCTTATTACTTTCTATGGAAAATTCCTCTTGAATCCAGTTGTTAATTGCCAACCTCTGCCAAGTTATGTTCCGGACTAATATCAGCTATGAATGCGGCAATTGTTGAAATCTCTGCGTTTTCTTCCCGAATTTTAGTTTGTAAAATATTTAATGACATATTGCCTTCTTCGCTCCACTCCTCGCTATAGAATTTCTCCAAGGCATTCCAAGATTTTTTAATATTTGACAACGATGTTTTGCCCTAGGACGTAGCTAGAATCTAGATATTGTTTATTAAATTGATTTTTTTTTAGTTTAAACTCCAAATTTGTCCCTTTCTCTCCTAGTAAATGGATGAGTAGTTGTTTTTGTTGTGTAATTAGAACAAGTTGATAATGTTGAATAAGCGCAGTATAATTGTTACAATTAAACCCTTATCGCTTTTTAGTTCCGAAATTTGGCAGACCTTATTCGGCTTATTCGGCAGACCAAAAATTCTCTGATCTAAAAAAAGTTTTTTAAGTAACATTTTAATTTTAACAAATGTATTAAAGTTACATTATGAAAATTATTTCGTTAAAAAAAAAGTAATACAAATTATACTCTGCTACGAAATGAATTATTTTGAGTCTATCATAGTTGTCAAGTGACATAGTTGAGGTTTTAGGTCTGGTTCCGTACATCATAAAATCTTGCTAAAAATTTTTAAAGTTAGTGCCAGAAAAAAAATGTTTTTGGGTTACTTCCCACACCAAACAGTTTTTAACTACAGTAAATTTTGAAATGATTTTTTATTTACAAACGAGTTTAGAAAGAGTATTAATTAAGACTAGCAGATTCCAGCCCTCGAAATTCGAGTGCAAATTCTAGGAAATTTTATTTTTTCATGAAATAAAGACCCTAAAGGAAAAAATTTAAAAAACTGTAAATCTGCAAAACGGCTAAACAAAAATAGCTTTCAAATATTATACGTGTTTGGTCAAAATCGGGATAAAACGGTAGCACAAAACATCGGTCACAAGAAATCGCCTAGCCTATTAATATTATAGATTTGCAACCGAATAAATTCGTTTATATGTGTGTTAACACTATAAGGGTGTTTTATCACGAATATATGAAATTTTTACTCTTTTTTTGCAAAATTTTTCCAAACGCAATAATATATTTTATTAACATAATTTATTAGGAATCAAATGAAACTAGGAAATTCAGATATTCGGTATTGGAATGACTGAATGAATTATTCATCACTTCTCACTTCTCTCGTTTTTCAAAAAGTTTTTGTACGAAGAAATAACTCTGTCAAATAATTATATGTGCATTGAATTATTTATAAGGAAAAAAAATACTTTTTCATATTTGTTTTACATATATTTAATTACATTTCTTTGTGTGCTTTAGAATCATAGGCAAAATACATTTTTATACCCTATACCACTATGTTGTTTGGGTATAATGACTTTGTGCTGCTGTTTGTAACAACCAAAAATATTTGACCTAGACCCATCTTTAATTATATCGATCGAATCAGAATCATTTTTTGAGTTGATTTAACAATGTCCGTCCGTCCATCCGTCCGTCTGTGTGTCCATGTAAAGCTTGTAATCAAACTGCAGGTCGCAAATATGAATATATTTTGATGAAATTTGGTATATAAGCTTTTATCGGCCATGGGATGAACGCTATTGAAATTGGTGAGAATCGGTCCATGTTCAGACATAGCCCCCATACAAATTACCCCTATGAAATCGACATAAATTGCCATAAGGTCCAAATTGTCATATAGATCTTACTCAAATTGGGTTTATATGCGTTCATTACATCCATTAATGAGTAGTCCAAAAATGATCCCTTTGGCCCCATATAGGGCTGCTTCCCGATCTTCACTTAAATCTATTAAAAAACAAAAATATTGCACTGATTCTTCTCAGATTTGGTTTGTATATATTTTTGCAAAATACAAGAGACTTTTCCAAACGTGATCAGGATCGGTCCATTTTTGGACCTAGTCCCCATATAGATATAGCATCCGATATGAACTTTTTCATATCTGCAGCCAAAAAAATTAATAAAAATCCCACTCAAATTTGGTTTTTGCTTAGTTTCTATGTCCAGTTAGTTGGGCCTAAGAGATAGGGTTTCTAAACGCATGGTATAGGGTATCGTATAGTCGGTCTAGACCGACTATAATTTTCTTACTTGTTAATTAAATTTTTTAAACAAAAAAAAAAAGAAAAAATTTATATTAATTCTGTTTGGTTAACACTATATTATAATAATTGATAAATTATTACTTTGCACTTCTTTATTAAAAATATACCCGGTAGGCCATTAGAATCTACGTCATAGGGGTTTCACCTGATATGTGACAACCCCCCAATCAGCTCGCCTAGAAATAACCGCTTTGCCAACATACAGAAAAAAAAAAATTCGCCAACCGAATTGTTCTAACGACTAATGACTGAATTTTCGTTGTATCAACAGAAATTTTATAATAACAAGCCATTTTTTATTTTGATACAATTTTTACTGTCAAGACAATAGAATTGAAATTCCAATCAACTCAAAGTAAATATACTTAGGGCCATTATTACAACTTGCCAATAGCTAAAGTTAGGATGTTGTCGGGCAGATTATTAGATTTTCGTTATTACAACTATACTTTAAGCTAAAAGTGACCGATAAGCTAAAGGGAAGATATTGTTGCCTTTAACTTTTAACGTGAGGTTTATGTATTTAATGTTGCCACATTTTCTGATCTATGAAGGATAAATTCACACCAATTTAGTTTGGAAATAAATTTATTAGCATATACTTAAATATATGCTTGTATATGTTTTAAAAAGTTTTATTACACATTTACAACAATTATGCAACTTATAATAAAGGTTTTTAGTTTTTATTCTATTGTTTGTTTGCGAACAAATAAAGGAACGTTGCCACTACGTATTTTATAAAGCAATTCATTTGGTCAAAAGTAATCGGTGTTTCCTTTGGTGTTGCCACAATATCAAAAATATTAATTTTATTTTACTGGGAAGTTGTAATAACGAAAAGAAGTTAAAGGTAACTTTATTGCTCACTTTAGCTAAAGTTACCTTTAACTAACATTTACTTTAAAGGGAAGTTGTAATAATGGCCCTTAAAGTATCAGTACATGTATCAACTATTAAGAAAAATCTGTTTTTCTTTTTTTTTTGTTATTTTGAACCCTTGAATATAACCGGTATGCCATTGCAATCTACTTTCATCATTCTTTCACCTGATATATGACAACCACCATTCATGTCGACTAAAAATAACCAATTTGGCCATGCATTATTTATATGAAATTAAAAAATAACAAATAATTTGTCAGATACATATATCGCACACCTAGTTCAAAAGTGACTCAACTCAAAATTTTCATTTTCGGGTTTATATGCTTATACTATGCACAATACACTTGTTTATCTATAACAAAAAATATCAGTGTGTTTTGTTATTGTTAACTGTTGCTAAAAAAGCAGTTATGTCTTTATGTCGATTTCTGAAAAATGAAAATTTTGAGTTGAGTCGTTTTTGAACTACATAGGTGTGCGAACTAAACTTTATTATTAACATATTTATATTTAACATTTTATATTTCGATTTTTACTTAAATAAAAATTTTTGTTTGCTCATGTTAAGTACTTAACCGAAAATGTTAACATTAACCCTCTCTAATAAATATCTCATGAAACTGATGAAATCTTATATAACTTTGCAAGTCAACCAAATAATAATGTCCCAAACAATCTACGGACAATATGCTCAAAGCATACCCATAGAGATGTCTTAAAATCTGTTTTAAGTATTAAATCGAGCTCTGCTGGATATGATAAAGTCTATTCTAAATTATATATAAATTATATATAAATAATTATAATTATATGTCAAATTATATATAAAAGTTTTCCTTATTATATTTTATTTATTTTTTTTTTTTTTTTGTTGACAAATGACAACTTAAATCAACAAATTCTGTTTGGCTAATCATATAATACAAATTTATGATATTCGTGACAAAATATTCTTCTAGTTTTGTTACTCTTATAAAACAATTTTTTTTTTTCAAATCTCAATTATTCCTCTTTCCAAATTCGTTGGAAAATTAAAAATCGATTGATAGTTGCCAGAGTTAGATATTGTTTAGTGGAGGAAGTAATCCAAAAACGTCTTTTGACAATAAATTTGTAATTTATGGTAGGTACAGACCTACAACCTTCACCAGACCTATAACCTACACTAGGTCATTGCTCTGGTACAAAATCACTAATGACTTTTATAACTAAATACTACACGCAAAATAAATTGGTTATAAATATTTAAAAAGTTTGTTTTCTTTTGTTCTCGAATCTATATCAAAACAAATATTTATTTCCAATAAAAATATAACGTACATGTATCATGCATACATACATACATACATATAATACGATAAAACAACAACTAAAACAAAGACATGATAGAAACTTCTGTAGCCAGAAGTGAAAATAGTATGTACAACAGACAGAGCTTTCAAGGAATTCATTTCCTTATTAAAATGTTTGCTTTTACTTCACATTCTGCATGCAGATGATATTGTTATTATGGCAGACAATGTTAAAATATTGAAAAATATGATTAAAAAATTGGAAAAGTTTTGCGATGATTGGAACCTTGAAGTGAACCTAAATAAGTCTGAAATTATGGTATTTATATATGGTGGAAAGAGAAATGGTATTTTAAGGGCAATGAGTTTAAAATTGTACCCAGTTTCTGTTATTTAGGAATGACACTGACTCCAAAGATGATTTTTAAGCAACATATTGATAATAGAAATATTTCTGCAAAAAACAGCATAAACTGCACTTGGAACCATTTTTTGAGTAAGAAAAACATTTCCGTTCGTGCAAAATGCCAACTTTTTCAGGCAGCGTGTAGAGCTATTCAAACATATGAAGTTCAAGTATGGGGACATTTTCTTTCTTTGAGGAAGTTAATAAACTACAACGTTATTTTGTAAAAAAATACTATGTTTACCATCATTTACACCGACTTATATGTTGATACTTGAAACAAATATGGAAGTTAGTTATCTTCATACACTTGACCTTCATACGAGATGTGTGGGTCGAATTCTTTATGAGTACGGTACTAACAGATTACCACACAAGTTATCACTACAACTTATACAAAAAAATTTGTTATGGGTGCAAAAACAATAACAGTTTTGTACACAGCTTAACAAGTCTTAGAAGTATCATAAAAAATCACTAATTTATTGGAACCAGAAAAGCAATCTATTGTTAGAAAAGATGAGGATAGAAAACAAAAAAGGATATTTACAAAACGCAATTAATCCAGATAGATTTTGCAAAAATCTTGATTTTTCAAAAGGATCATATTGTATGATTGATGAAAACACCAAAGAAGCGATAATGTGGATGTTTAAAGCCCGATGCGACTTGATTGAATTAAATGATACACGCTTCGCAACAATTAGATCAAAAATATATTCTCTGTGTAATCTAAATGAGGAAGAAAGTATACAACATTTCATAGGTCGTTGCCCCATATTGAGGGAATTTAGATTACGCCACTTTGTAAATGGAATTTTTAAAAATGATATATAATTGTTAATATTTTAAATGGTAGATATATGGGTTGGACGAACCTTGTCCAATATATTATCAATGCTTTAAGGTACAGAAAATCATTAACAGATGAATTTAACTACTAATAATGTAATATTATTTACTTAATCAAAACTTGTAAAACGTTAGAAACACATGTTTAAATATACATAAACGGAAACCAATTAAATTTCCGACAGACGACAATTGTCAATGCCTTAAATTCTTATTACCTAAATTATTATTATTATAAACAAAAATTGTAATCTCATATAATTTAGCTTTTGAAAAGAAGAATTACTACTACTGCTTCACATTCTTCGAATATATCTCAAAAATCGTATCCAATGATATCAACTTTTTCAAATTTGTTACCTTCTTAAAAGAACTAAGGTTTTGATAACGCAAGCCTAGAATATTTGATAAAATTTCAGACCCTGGGACCAGAGTATACCTTTTAAAAGGGATTTGGGCGTACTGAATCTAAATCGAACACGTTTTTAAGGCAGCTAATACTCTTGCCCTAAAATCCGCTTCTTGGATTTTTTTCGTTCATTGAAATTACTTAGCAGTGCGTTTTCGTTTCAATATAAAAAAAAAATAATAATTATTGTTTCCTTCAGTCCAGAGTATACTTTCCTATAGATATTTGTCATGCTGCATCCGAATCTGACCTCAGATCTGATGCATCAAATTAGTTTTCCTAAAAAAGCAAAACTAAAAAAAAGAACGAGTTCTTTGTATTTTTAAGGTTAAGAGCAATGTGGTGAAGCAGCTCTGGAAGTATACTTTGATCTCAAAATAGAGAATATTACACTAGCCAACAATATTTTGGACTGGAGCAACCAAATATCTTTCCTAGGGTAATAATTTGGTGTGCTGAATTCGAATCTGTAATTGGTTTTTCTCTATCACGTCAGGTTTTCGAGATGCAAAAAAATGTTTTTATTCGTTTTCACATAAAAAATCATTAGTTTATTTAAAAATCAATGAATTTTCAAAAGTGAATGGCGCCATTTGAACGTCGTTTGTATTTGGTTGGTTCGGTTTCACGTATTAGAGTCCAGCAATAGTCTCCCAGCATGCTCTTGTCCCAAAATCCTGGCTAATTTCTTTCAATTTTCATTAAATCTTGGTGAGCACGCTCCCTTTGTTCGTCGCTCACCGCACCTAGGTTTTGTGAAGAAAATGCATTTTGAGTGACATTCGTGCACCTAATTCGTGATAGTTTTTCAATAATTCGGCAACAATTTGTCTGTAGTTTTCACTCTTATTGTTTCCAAGAAAACTGTCCACGATGTTCTTGAAAGATTTCCAGGCTGCATATTCCTTCTCCAATAAACATTGTAAAACTTGTCATCATTCAATAGCTTCCTGATCTGAGGGCCAACAAATATGCCTTCTTTGATTTTAGCATATGTAATTTTAGGAAAAACCGCTAACAAATATTTAAATGCTGCACCATCTTTGTCCAGAGCCTTGACAAAGTTCTTAAAAATGCTCAATTTTATGTGCAGCGGCGGAAGAAGAACGTCATTTGGATAAATGAATGGTTTATTTGAAATGATTTGTTTTCCTGGTGAATACTCAGTTCTTTTTGGCCACTCTGCTCTGACGTAATGACGAGATGTAGTGCGACTCTCCCATAGACAAAGGAAACAACAAGATTTTGTGAAACCTCCTTGCATACCAGTCAACAAACCAATGACCTGAAACAGATTAATTTACAGTTATTTACGATGGTCTATACTACGAGTATAAGAAATTTAAATCACACACCTTAAAGTCACCACAGATCTTCCATTATGATCGTTGTATTTGAGTAATGTAAAAATTTCAGTCATTGATTCTTAATTTTCCTTTGTATTAATGGTGTGAGCAATGAGGTATGGATGGTTTTTCATTCCCATTATGCAAAAGAAGAGCCTTTAAACTGTACTTAGAGCCATCAATAAATAATCTCCATTCAGCAGTTTTGTCATATGGCTGGTTAATTTTTTTAAATAAACCATCAACATCAGTACAGTATAGAATAGAGTGTTTCTTTTCAAAATATGCGGCCAATTCCATGCTTCTATCTCTAGAGATTGTTACTTTTGTGCCAACTGCGAGATGTTTCCACTGCTGCATGCGTGAAGCTAGTAACTCTGCGTCTTGTTTCGTTAAATTTAAATCCTGAATTAGATCATTCAGCTCAGCTTGAGTCACTAAATGGCGTTCATCATCAGCCTCATACAAACTACCACTGCTGGTGAAAGATGTTTCAGACTCACTTTTCGTAGCACTGGGAATGACTGGTAATGGATCATTTGGTGGACGTTGAACTAGTTTGAAAACCGATGGGAAATTCGCGTAAGTAATATTTTTTCGATTTTTCAAATTGAATCCAGCAACTTTTGTTAAACAGAAATAACATTCGGTTTGGTGGTTATTTTACTCTCTCCAAAGTACTGGAATTGAAAAATCGAAATAGATCTTCTTGCCATTTGACCACTTGTATAAAACAGTTCTGCAACTATTACAAAACATTGTCGGTGTCCACGGTTTGTCCAAGTTTCTGATAGCAAAACCAAAATAATGATTCTGATATTCCATATCTTTTTTTTCGAACCAAATATTCAGCAAACACAAAGCATAAATATCTTGAATCAGTAACACATGATCTCCCTGACATGCTTAAAAGCTACTATCATGAAGATTTAGAATGAATGTGGGCTTCTGTCAAATTAATAATTGTAGTGTCATTATTGACTGTTTTACAGTATTGCCAGCATGCGATAAAAAATGAACAAGACGTGATAGCCCAATTTTTATGCCAGATTCAGCGCACCCAGATTAGTTAAAAAACATGCTTCGTTTCTGCAGTAAATTTTTTTTTAAATTTGTATACCACTGTTAATATTGATTATCTACAAAAAGGACAAACAATCAACGGCGAGTATTAAGCTAACTTATTGAAGCGTTTATGTGAGAAAGTAAGGAAAAATGCCATATTTGGCGAAAAAGAAATTGTTTTTCATCAAGACAAAGCACCAGTTCACAAATCCACTAATGCGATGGCAAAACCCACGAATTTAAGTTCGAATTGCTTCATCACGCTAGGTGCTAAAAGTTTTGCCAACAATGAAGAAGTGGAATCTGCGGTGGTTGATGGCTATTTTAAGGAGCTTTAAAGTTCTTACTCTAAATAGGGTATCGAAGCTATAAAATATCGCTGGGAAAATGGTATTAAGAAATAAAGAAGTTTTTTTTTCATATATGTTGTGACGGGTTGTTCTGGGACCGCCCTCGTAAATCGTTTACTGGTTTCTTAAAATATAATTCACTGTGTTGGTGACAACTCAGTCATTAAACCAGTCATTAAATTTTTAAGCAATTTAGTCTTTCAAACTCTGGCTTCTATTTGTTGTATACTCTTTGTTAAGTAAGACAATTTTGAAGAAAAAAAAAGGCGAAAAATTTTTTTTGAACAGACAAACAAAAAAAAATTAAACTTAAAAATGTAGTAAAATGTTTCTGCTTTATGTAGACTTACATACATACATACAAATATGGATCGACTCTTCTTTGGTCCTGTTACGCGTTTAACAAGAACAAAAGAAAACAAAGACCATGCACGTATTTGTTAGTATAAGAACACTGAACCAGGTTGAATGGTTTTTCATGTATAAAGGCCAAATCATCATCAACAACAACAGCAGCAACAACAACAACAACGGCAACAGCAACAACATGAACATCATTCCCAACAGACAGACGTTGGCTGTTGCGGCTGCACAATCTGCTGAATGAAATCGAGAAACTGGTATCGCTGTATTTTTTATTTACATATTTTTATGATTATTGTTTTTGTTGAAGTTTTTTTTTTTACTATTTTTTTTTTTCATAAAAACTAACTAAAGCATCTCTTCTCAATCATCCACAGCGAAGTTGTTGAAATGAAACCAAAACCAACAAAAAAAAAAAAAAAATGTGATTAATTGAAAAGAAAGGAAAAGTTCAAAAATCTTTACGACTTTATTTCACAACTTTATTATTTTTTGCTTAACGGTTGTTACACCACAACAACATCAACAAATTCATGTTTATTAAGTATTAACGATTTCTTTGTTGTCGAGGTCTGTTGTTCTAAAGTTATTATTTTAAGTTTTTTTAACACAAAGACACAGGACCTTTGAAGAAGTCATTCCTCTCTGTGGCAGAGCTTTAACATAATGCACCACAAAGTTTAATATACAAATAATTTTAAAGTTATTTATTAAGAAATTTTCAATATCCACCAAATAACTGGAACTTTTATTGGAAAATTTATCCAAATTAGTATGAAAAAGTTAAATTTATGTAAAAATATAGACTTTTTTTTAGCTAAAAACTTTTATTAAAAAAGAGTGTTACACTTAAATTCGTTTTGACGTGACACTGTGAAGTAACATTCTAAAGTTAAATTCGTTACGACGTAACGAAAACAAGGAAAGTAAATTTCATTTCATATAAAATTAAATTCGCATGTTTAATCTAAAGTAAAGTTAAGTTTGAAAAAATTGTCCATCACCAAATTCAAAAATCTGCTGAACTAATATTTTCATTCAAAAAATTGAACCCATTTTAAACTCGTATTTTTAAACTCTTTTAAATCATACTCTCTGTCTGTCTGTCTGTCTGTCCGTCGTTCGTCAACCCCATTCCCCCTTATCCAATTGATCTGAAACTTGGCTAATAGTCTTGTTATGAGTTGAGATTAATTTTGGGGTAGTCACGCACAGTCGCGGAGTGATCTAAATGTCATTTCCCATCATCCGATCGATCTGATACTTGGTCCATACACTTGCTGTGAAAAAAAGATTAACTTTGACTTAGTCACGCACTGTCACGCATGGGCACGCACAGTTACGTAGAGATATGAAACGGATTTCCCCTCATATACTTGCTGTAAAGAATGATTATCTTCGACGTAGTCACGCACACTCACGGAGTGATTTAAAACCCATTTCCCCCTATCCGATCGATCTGAAACTTGGTAGATAGACTTGCTGTGAAAAAATATTAACTTTGACATAGTCACGCATAGTCACGCACAGTCACGGAGAGATTAAAACCTCACTTCCCCTCATCCGATCGATCTGAAACTTTGTCCATAGACTTGTTGTGGCCAAAGATTAATTTTAAGATAGTCACACACAGTCACGCATAGTTACGCATAGTAACGCACAGTCACGGAGTGATTTAAACCCCATTTCTCCTCATCCGATCGATCTGAAACTTTGTCCATAGACTTATTGTGACCAAAGATTAATTTTAAAATAGTCACACACAGTTACGGAGAGATTCAAAACTCATATGCGTAAGAAAAGGAAGAGTTTTAATAAAAACTTTGTTTTTATGGGTTAGATTATTATTAAGATTATTTCTGTGTATTTGTATGTTTTCCATTATTTTTATTTTATAAAATTTTTTTATTTTCCTGGCACTCCTTTCGTTAACGATTTTATTGTATTATCTGACACCTTTCGAGCTGCTGAGGTCCATTTTCCCCGGAAATCTTCGACATTCATGGCCACTTTGTTCGTTGCTTTGATTTCTCTTTTGACCAAAGCCCCATATCTTTCAGTTGGTCTGAGCTCTAGACAGTTTGAAGGTTTTGCTTCTCGAGGCACCAAAAGCACATTATTTTTGGAGTACCACTTCAAGGGCAATTTACTGTAATGGCAGGAAGCTAGGTCAGGCCAAAAAAAGTGGAAATCTCGTGCTGTCTTAAGAAAGGTTTTAGTCTTCTCTCCACAATTGCAAATAGCTTGCCATACCAGGAACTTGAGAGGAAATTTTGATTATTCTTTAGACTTAAATTTTTTGTCTACATTCACCCGCTATTATGCAGTGTAAAATTTCTAACCAGGAAGCTGAGAAAAGTCAGTCAAAATGTGTGTCTCGTCGTACATGATGCAGCAATTGAATTTTTCGAAGAAATCTGTTTTGGTTCTGGAACTTTCTGCACCTTGAATGTCTTGAGACCGGCCTTGCGTACCAAAAAACTCGGATCATTCCACTTACTAAGCCAGATTTCTGCCCGAAATATTAGGATTATTCTTCAGCATGATGACGATTTTCTTTGCCTTCTTTTGGTCACAGATGTCTTTCTTCCCTCCATAACCTGTCTTCCATGTTACGTTCAAGTCATCGTTAAACTTCTGAAAGACTCTAGACACTGTTTTCGGGCTAATTTTTAGTTCTCCAGCAATTTTTTTAAATGTCACAATTTTTTTAAATTGTATAATTGTAAAGTTTAATTCGCATGGCAAATTACAGCAATTTTTTTTTGAAAATCGCCGTTGTTGATACTCATTAATTCATTTAATGTTATATGTAATTTTTAAGCCATATTTATGTTCTTTCGAAACCTATATGTGGCTTTACCAAATTGTTTCCAGAAATTTTCCAAAAATTTTTGAAGATCACATATGTAACTATTCTATGGACTTCGGTTTGTTTTTTTTGCAGAATTTTAACCATTTTTGCAAATTTCTGAAACTCAATTTGGGAAAGATAAATCACGCAACAAGCTATATAAGAGCAACAGAAGGTCTTTTGCAATGAAATGCATTTGCATTTGGGGTCGGTAATGACCTCTCTATTTATATCGTTTTTCTGAGAGTCCGAACAATACGTGTTGTTATTGATGGGGTCTCATCTAATGAGTTTCAGCTTAATTCAGGGGTACCCCAAGGTTCCGTCCTTTCTACTTCTCTTTTCCTTATCTTTCTAAACGACCTTCTTGATCAAACTTTTAACTCTATATACTCTTTCGCAGATGACAGCAGCATTTGTCATTCATTTTCCTTTAATTGTAGGCCAAGTCTCTTGGAGGTTGGGGGGGCAAAAGGCGGACAATGAATGACACACTCAATCAAGACCTGTTAACAATCTCCGATTGGGGTAAAGCGAATATGGTTGATTTTAATGCGCTGTATATATGGGTGGTATAGGTATTGACGAATCGGATACTCTTGATGTTCTAGACATGAGAATTCAATGTGATGTTCGTTGGAACGAGCATGTTTTTCAAGTGTCGAAAGAAGCATTGAAGTCTCTAGGTTTTCTAAAACGATTCCAAAATTACTTCACTCTGATCTCCTTAAAATCTATACCACTTACGTCCGACCGAAAATGGAATACAACTCCCATATATAGGCAGGAGCTTCAAAGTCTATTTTGGAGCTACTGGACCGTGTGCAAAGGAGGACGTTGATGCTCATCAATGACAGTAGGGTATCCAACTCTATTGACTCATTGGAACATCGGGAAATGTTCCATGGGAAATGTTCTTCTGAGACTAACGAACTTATTCCAAGTGCCCGAGTTTCGGTCCGCTCTACCCGCTTCTCTAATAGATCTCATCCTTTTGTAGTCTATTGTCCAGTTGATCGCACAACGCATTATAGAAATAATTCGTTTATCAGCCGAACTAGCCGTATGTGGAATAAACTCTGCGCACAGGTCTTTCGTGACAGTTATAATCTAATAAAATGTAAGTCAAATATCCACAAACACTACTCCCTCTCTCCTCCTTCCCATAACCCATTTTCCTGAAATCAACACAATGCAGTGCATTTGTAGGGGGCATCCCCTGAGTGTTGGTTAACAAAAAAAATTTAAGTATTGGATAGTAGTGTTCGTAATTGGTTGCAAGTTGTATGTATGAATCGTGATAAAAGCTCAGCTCCAAATTTTTCAAAATTTAATTTTTTCTTTTTGTAGAGGTACGCACTAAACCCCGATATTCTATGAGATGGAAGGGCTGATATCTCGCTCCTATGTATAAACAGAAAAAAAACTGTACCCAAAAGTCAAATGGTTTAATGGTTCAGTTTTATGTGTTTCATGAGCATTTTGTTATATTTTTGTAGCACAATAGTTTGATGTGTTACAAACGTAATTAATACACTAATTTTGACTTAAATGAAATTAATTAAATTTAAAACATTTCGTTTGCTCAAAGAAAATTTTTCAAAAAAAGAATTCATTCATTCGAAGTTCTTCTCTACACTCATTTGGCAATGAGACACAAAGGAAATTACCTCGTTTAGCACTTTGTTTTGTTAGTTTCGTTTAGTTCTTGTATTTGTTGTTATAAAAAAGGAAACATTTTGTCCATTGTGCAGTTTCTTTGTAGATGTCTGTACAATGACATTTGTAAAACCAGACGTCTTTTTTTTTTTCTTTAAAAGCCAAAAACTGCAAAGACAGGCGTGACAGGCGTAAATTTTATATATTGTAATTCATATTCATAATATTTTACTCGTACTTTAAATAACATGTTCATACTTCGTTGTTAATCAATATTACTTACAATTATATGTTTATGCGTAGTATGTTTTTATAAATGTATATTTACATAATTAATTATTAAATTACATACATGTGCTTTTTCAACAACATATTATTCATTATTTACAAGGACGTAGAAGAGTTTATCAAAGGGTTATAGTTATTTAAAGAAATGCTTTTCTTTTTGTTGGACGTAGAAAGTTCGAAGGAACGTTCAATTTATTTAACTCTTTCTTCTTCCCTGATAAAAGACATGGCAAGACCTTTTGATGTAACTAATTGAGACATTTTGATATTATTATTATAAATTATATACAGTTTGTCAATAAAATCTTTGCACATGAAGAAAAAAAAAATTAACAACTTTAAAGAACCAATATTTTTTTTCATCTTAGCTCTTATATATGTTTATAAAAATTAAAAATATAACTAGCAGATTCCTGCCCTCGAAATTCGAGTGCAAGTTCTAGGAAATTTTATTTTTTCATTAAATAAAGACCCTAAAGGTATGCTAATCAATTATAGCAAATTCACAAATCAACACAAAAAACAAACTCATTTTTATTACAAACACATTAACAAATTTAATAAGCACACACATATAATTGTATAATTTTATGTATATGTTAGTAGCAACTTTAAATGCAATTTACCCAAAATAAAGGAAAAAATTTAAAAATTTGAAATTCTGCAAAACGGCTAAAAAGAAATACATTTCAAATAATATACATACGTTTGATCAAAATCGGGATAAAACGGTAGAACAAAACATCGGTCACAAGGAATCGCCTAGCCTATTAATATTATAGACATTCAATATTCCAATGAATATGAAAAAAGAACAACAGTTCAATAATTAATTTATTGTATATTTATGGGTTTTTAGATGCTAATATTTTGTGTGTCCACCTTGAGCCTCAATTACTTATTGCAAACGTCTGCGTATTGAATGGATAAGCTTTGAAATATATTCTGCCATTTGCCGACCTTTTTGTTTAGATGGACTTACAAATTTTCGATGGGGTTTATATCAGGACTTTGAGCAGGGGTAAAGTTGTATAATAGACAGGACCTAGACAATTAAAATTTATTTTTCGGATCATTATCTTGATAAAATTTGTATATGAACTTATACGAATTATCCGGGTCAAGAAAACCGAATTGTCGAACATTAGCAGCCAGTTAATTTAAAAGAAAAATCAAGATAAACTTCTTTGGTTATTATTTCATCCAAAATCCTGATTTTACCAACTTCCTTGCTTGATATACAACCACATACCATAACTGACAGTTTTCCAATCTTTACTGAAGGAATTAAAATTTTATTTTCTAATGCTGTTAGAGGTTTTCGCCATCATGATAGTACAACATCACTTTCGTCTCATCACAGAAAATAATGTCATGCCAGTATTCTGTGGGAAGTGAAATGTGTTCTGTTTCACATTTAAATCGTTTTTCAATATTTTTTCACTGCATTAGTCATGTTAAATACTCAGCCCATAATCATTATTCACTTGAAGAGCTTATCCTCTTGTGCTGGATTGCGGCTTATCGTAAATAGTTTTAATTATTTTGCCTTCAACATGATGCGCCTTTTTTTTTTTTTTTTGTATGCCTGGTGACCCTTTTAATTCGAGTATTTTGCTTTTTCAACACAGGATACTTTCCGTAGAAGCTCAGGAGTCCCTCAACAAATTTAATAAAAAATACAGATGCTCGAATACGTTCAAAGCATCAAGGGTGAGGCAAAATAAAGACCTCTTCAACATGTTGGCAGCATCTTTCGACCCACTTATTTCATCTCTGCATCATGTGAAGTCACGAAAAGAGTTAAAATCCAATAATTATAGTTCAGAAATGATAATTATTTTGAAGCAATTTGAAAAAAAAAAATTCGAAAAATCTAAATTTTGTTATCATTATTTTTTTATGTGTAAATATCTATATGCGCAAACATGTGAGCGCAACATGTGAGTCGTCAGACAAAATCGGTGTGACTTATGATTGTATTGGTGAAAAAATTGTGATATGTAATAACCTGTTTGAAAAAGAAAAATGAAAAAATGAAAAATTAACAAGTAAGAAAATTATAGTCGGTCTAGACCGACTATATGATACCCTATACCATGGTTTAGAGACCCTATCTTTCGGTCCAACTACTTCGATATAGAAAATAAGCATAAACCAAATTTGAGAGGGATTTTTATTAATTTTTTTGGCTGCAGATATGAAAAAGTTCATATCGGATGCTATATCTATAAAGGGACTAGGTCCAAAAATGGACCGATCCTGATCATGTTTGGTAAAGTCTCTTGTATTTTGCAAAAATATGTACAAACAAAATTTGAAAAGAATCAGTGCAATATTTTTGTTTTTTAATAGATTTAAGTGAAGATCGGGAAGCAGCTCTATATGGGGTCAAAGGGATCATTTTTGGACTACTCATTAGTGGATATAATGAACGCATACAAACCCAATTTGAGTAAGATCTATACGACAATTTGGATCTTATGGCAATTTATGTCGATTTCATATGGGTAATTTGTATGGGGGCTAGGTCTGAACATGGACCGATTCTCACCAATTTCAATAGCGTTCATCCCATGGCCGATAAAAGCTTATATACCAAATTTCATCAAAATATATTCATATTTGCGACCTGCAGTTTGATTACAAGCTTTACATGGACACACAGACGGACGGACGGACGGACGGACATTGTTAAATCAACTCAGAAAGTGATTCGGATTCGATCGGTATAATTAAAGATGGGTCTAGGTCAAATATTTTTGGTTGTTACAAACAGCAGCACAAAGTCATTATACCCAAACCACATAGTGGTATAGGGTATAAAAATGAAAATTGAAAAACGAAAATTAAAAAACGAAATTTAAAAATTAACTGGTTGAAATAATAAATAATAATAAATATTTTTATATTAGCAGAGCCCCTGCAGTTGATTGCTATAAGTCATACATAGATGACGCTTTCTGTTTGAATTTAAACAAGTAAGAAAATTATATTCGGTCTAGACCGACTATACGATACCCTATACCATGCGTTTAGAGACCCTATCTCTCAGGCCCAACTAACTGGATATAGAAAATAAGCATAAACAAAATTTGAGTGGAATTTTTATTAATTTTTTTGGCTGCAGATATGTAAAAGTTCACATCGGATGCTATATCTATATGGGGACTAGGCCCAAAATGGACCGATCCTGACCATGTTTGGTAAAGTCTCTTGTATTTTGCAAAAATATATACAAACAAAATTTGAGAAGAATCAGTGCAATATGTTTGTTTTTTGATAGATTTAAGTGAAGATCGGGAAGCAGCTCTATATGGGGCCTATGACTATGAGTTGTCCAATAGGGATCATTTTGGACTACTGATTAATGGATGTAATATATACATACAAACCCAATTTGACTAAGATTTGTATGATAATTTGGATCTTATGGCAATATATGTTGATTTCATAGGGGTCATTTGTATGGGGGCTAGGTCTGAACATGGACAGATTCTCACCAATTTCAATAGCGTTCATCCCATGGCCGATAAAAGATTAAATACCAAATTTCGTCAAAATATATTCATATTTGCGACCTGCAGTTTGATTACAAGCTTTACATGGACACACAGACGGACGGACGGACATCGTTAAATCGAATCAGATAGTGATTCTGATTCGATCGGTATAATTAAAGATGGGTGTAGGTCAAATATTTGTGGTTGTTACAAACAGCAGCACAAAGTCATTATACCCAAACCACATAATGGTATAGGGTATAAAAAGTGCCATAAAAAAATCATTAATTCTAGATGTTTACACATCTCCCCTGTGATCGGACTCACATGATTTTTTTTGTTTTTTATTAATGGATAATAATTTGAAAACATAAAAACCTTGAAAGAGTCACATAAAAAATATAAAATGGTTAAAAATCATGTTTTTTGTCAACATAAACATGATTTTTTTTCATGCCGTTAACATATTTCAACTTTGATAACCCATAAGTAAGCATCTAGAAGTTCAAATGCTTATTTTATATTTTGGATAATTATCTATCATATGCCTTTTAACTTATTTGATTATCCTTTTTGGTTCAAAAGTAATGATTTTTGCAACGAAAAAAAACTCAAATCACGCCACTGTGCAGGGTATGTGAAAATTTGGTGGCTTCAATGCCTCGCATATGTAAAGCAGTTATCATGATAAAGATTTCATAGGAAAATATTAAAATATTTTATTTTAATAAATTTTGTTTTATTTATAAAAGTTATGATGTGTTCTCAGTTGTATGCACGACTGATATCAATCATATTTAAAATTAATGATCGCAATTAGCATTTATTTTCCAGGATAACTAAACTAGGACAAATTCTACCAAAATCATAGTACATTTTGTTTTATTGTATTGTGTTCCTAAATACTTGCACGATACTGTATATCTCTGTTTTTAATTTAATTACTTCTGTTGTGTTTTGTTTTTATTTATTTTTTTTTTTTTTTGTAAAAATATTCCATAACAAGGAAAATTCTCTAATTAATATTATTATAGCAAAAGAGTTTAAATCATACACGCAATTTTATAAAATAGAAATGTGATGCAAGCTAAAATAAATAGTTTAGTTTAAAGTAGTTACTTATTACGTGTGGGTTTCTTTTTGTTTTTGGTGTAAAGATCAAAGTTCATTTAATATACGAGTATGATATGTTTTTAAACTCACGAGCTTAAATAAAAACCCACATTAGAATTACTTTTTCAAATATCAACACAGCTGCTGAGTAATTGTTTAAATATCTCATGACTTTGTTTTTGAACAAAGCGTTTACACAGCGAACACAAAATATCTATTAGAAACTTTAACAAACCAAATTTGAATTATTTATAAAACATTTGATTAGATTATAATATATAATTTAAAATAATTAAAATTAAGAAAAAACAAGTTGGGTTAATAAAAATAAAATTGTTCAAATGAAAAAAAAAAAAATTTTTTTTTAAGAGAAAAAAATCGCTTCAACAGCCTATCTGTCTATTATATCTATTATATATATATAAAAGTGAAATTATGTATGTTTGTTTGTTTCTAGCAGTCTTAGTCTTACTGTGTATATGGAAGGAACTATGGGCTATAAATTTAGTTGATATTTTTAGTGGGCGTGACACCTCCCATATAAAGTTAATTTTTAATATCATGTATAGGGAGTACTATGACAGAGGCAGCTTTGCAAATTTGTGTGAGGTCATCTATAATATTAATTGGCTAGGCGACATCTTGTGACATCTCCTAAACTCTCAGTTACCAACCGATTATGACAAAAAATATACCATTTGAAATGTATTTATTTACAGTTGTGCATCGTCTGGTACATTTTTAATTTTTTTTTTTTTTTTGAGTCATAATCATACATAAAACACATATTTTAGCTTCAAATGAAAAACTATGCAATACTGTGTGTTTGTTCATGAATTGGCTAAAATTGATTAGCATACCTTTGGGCTCTTTTAAAATTATTTTTTAACAAACTCATAAATTTAAAGCAATTAAAATTAATAAAAAAAAGTTGGGTTAAAAAAATAAATTTGTTCAAATGAAAAAAAAAAATTTTTAAGAGAAAAAAATCGCTTCAACAGCCTACCTGTCTATTATATCTACTATACAGTAATCCCTCGAACTGCGCGTTTTCGGACTTGCGCGTTTTTGTTTTTACCACCAACATTTCGCATTGCGCTGTAAAAGTTTCGCAGCAGCGCGAGTTTTTTTTTTGCGCGGTAAAAATTTCGCAGCAGCGCGGTTTTATTTTGCGCATTACAAATTTCGTGCAAAATATGTACCTATATTTAAAATTTGGTGAATCCCCTTAATGACAATTTGAGTATGATGCAACTTGTAATTTATATTATATATGCAGTTTGTTTTCTGAACTCTTCATGTAAGGACGTGTTAAAATATCGATTAAATTTATGTATATACTCTATTTTTTTAATTGTTTTATAAATACCATTGTGTCGTTAACAAATTTTTTACTTAAGGAAGGAATAATACAGGTAAAAATAGTTTCTTTTAATTTGGAGATTTATATTTATGTGTACGTATTTCAGCAACTTCTGCAGTTTCATTTGACTCTTTAACAATTTTTTATTCATGTGAAAAATACATAATAATAAAGGTATTTTTTGTTTTGTTTTTAAAGATTTAGTATTAACGCACGTGTTTTGACAGTTTTATTAAATCCTATAAAATGAACGCTGCTGGAAAAAAAAAATTAGAGCAGAAACTGACAATTGTTAAAGCAATAGAAAATTGTGAAAAAATATCTGTATTAGCTAGGAGACATAATATAAATGAATCAAGCATAAGAAGAATAAAATTAAATGCTGAGAAAATTAAAACCATCTTTAATATAAACTCAAAAAAGGTCGATTAGAATTTTATAATTAAAAGCTCAGTTGTTTGTTCTACATCATTATCTGCAAAAACCACTAAAAAAGTTCGAAGTTCTGTAATAGAAAAGACTGAAAAATTGTTGAGCTTTTGGATAGAGGACCAAAATAAAAAAAAAGTTGCCCTTAGTTCAGGCGTTATTCGTAGTAAAGCCTTATCAATTTTAACCATTTGAAAAAGGAAGAGCAAACTTCATCTAATTGTTAGGAACTTCAGTTTAGAGCCAGTAAAGGATGGTTTGAAAGATTTAAAGGACGGCAAAATCTACACAATATAAAATTAACAGAGGAAGCGGCCAGTGCTGATACGGTAGCGGCTTCTGCATATCCAAAAATTTTGAAAGATCTAATAAGAAGTGGTAAATATTTACCAAGCCAAGTTTTTAATGCTGACGAGACTGGCCTTTTTTGGAAACGGATGCCTAGCAGAACATTTATATCCAAAGAAGAAAAATCTGCTCCACGTTTCAAGGTAGCAAAAGATAGATTATCACTCTTGCTATGTGGAAATGCCGCTGGTGACTATAAGAGCAAACCGCTTTTGCTTTATAAATCTGAGAATCCTCGAGCTTTTAAAGGAATTTCAAAAAGTTCTATGCAAGTTCATTGGAAATCGAACAACAAAGCTTGAATGACAGGTAAAATTTTAGAAGACTGGTTTTTAAATTGCTTTTGCGTAGAAGCTGAGAATTATTGCAAAAGTGAAAATATTGCCTTTAAGATTCTGCTCATTCTTGACAATGCACCAAGTCACCCACCGCATTTAGCTGATTTGCACCCAAATGTTAAGGTAATATTTCTTCCTCCGAACACGACTTCGTTAATTCAACCAATGGACCAAGGTGTCATTGCTGCATTTAAACGTTATTACCTAAGAAGTACATTTTTACAACTAAATGAAGCTACTGATGGACCAGACAGCCTCTCAGTTCGTGAATATTGGCAACAATACAACATCTTAGCCACCGTAAAAAATATTAAATTAGCTTGGGATGAGGTAAAGAATTCCACAATGAATGCCGTTTGGAAAAAAATATGGCCAGAGTGCTGTATCAGAGAAGCTGTTTTCGATATGCCAGCACTGGTAGAAATTGTGGAAATTTGTAAAACGATTGGTGGTGAAGGATTTGATGATATAGCACCAGAAGATATTGCAGAAGCTATAGAATGCGCTCAAAAAGATCTTTCTGTTAAAGAAATGATAATATATTTTGCAGAAAATAATATTGCTGAAAATGGCGATAGTGAAGATGTAGAAATTGTTGAAAAAAACAAATTTAGTAGCAAAGCACTGGCAGAATTTTTGAAGCTTGGCAATCAACTTGGTGAAGAAGCTATTGACCTAGACCCTGATTTAGAGCGTGCTTTAAAATTCCGTGGACGTTTGACGGAAGCTTAAGCGCCGTATAAAGAACTTTACAGTTCAAGAGATATTAAACAATAACTATTAACAAGTTTTTTTTACGAAACCATTGGAGGAAAATTCTCCAGCATATAGTACACATTCATCAGAAGATGCAAATGAACTCATTTAAAGATTTTTTGTTAATTTTTATGAATTATGTATTATGTATTTACAATTTTTATCTTTTTTTGTTTGTTTATGTTTAACTTTATATTAATACTATTTAACATCAATTTCATTACATACAATATACAATGAACTGATTTCAAGATTTTTTGTTTAATTTTTATGAATTATTTTATAATTTCTATGAATTAATTTATAATTTTTATTTTTTGTTTATGTTAATGTTTAACTTTACGTTAATATTGAATAAAGACTTTATTTTAATTATCTACTTGGTTTAAATTTAAATTTTTCATGATAATTTTAGGATTTGGAACGTATCCCCCTAATTTCATACAAAATAGGGTTCACAGTGCGCGATTTCGGATTGCGCGCTGATTTTTCAGAACGTATCTACCGCGCAGTTCGAGGGATTACTGTATATATAAAAGTGTGTTCTGTGTGTTTATAACGAAATTTAATGAATTTTATTCCAAAATTCACAATTTAATGAATTTTATTTAAATATTCATAAATGTTCTATATATATATACATACATATATATGGATTAAAAAACTTTGAAAGAAACAAATTTAATGAAAAAATTAAATTTCTTAGAATTTGCTCTCGAATTTCGAGTGCTAGGCTCTGCTAGTCTATTATTAATGTGAGTAATATAACAAAAAATGGCGGGATCAGACCAATGGGCGTGGCCCCTCCCGTAGAAAAAAAATATATATCTGGAGTACTGTAATAGTGAGAGCCTTGGAACTTTGCGGGAGCCCATAAGTTATTCAAAAAAAAAAAAAACTTCTGATAAATACATACATTAATTACCAATGTTACCAAAAATCGCCAAAAAAAAAAAACAAAAATCTTCAAAATCAAAAATCGCCAAAAACAAAAATAGTTAAAATAAAAATTGCCAAAATGATATTCAAATTCAAGGTCAATCGTTAAGTAAATAATCGATATTTTTCTCATGGTTGCTCCAGAGTAGGAACAAGAAAAATTTAAATAATTTTTGCACCGAATGAAACAGCAAGAAGTATTGTATATCAGCAAGCATTGTATATCCAAACTTTGTAGGAAAAATTGATTATAAAAAAACAAGCGTGTTAATAAGTCTCGGTAAATCGTAGCGAAGCATGACAGGGTATACTAGTATAAAAATGTATATACATGAATTGATTTTGCTTATTTACACTAACAAACTGTTCATGATCATATATACAACATAGTTGTGGTTGTGATTGTGACATTCCTATACACCAATACCTCACTTTGCGTTGTGGTTACGTTCCAAAAAAAAAAAAAAACGACGCAAAGTGAATTATGATTTTCCTTATCAAACCATGTAAAGATGGAAGATAGTTTCCAGGGTTACGAAAATACTACTTTTTAAAAAGAAAATTGAACAAACATTTAAAAAACAAAAATAATATAAAATTTTATTACATACATACAACAAACATACAAAAAACAAAAAAAGCAAATTCTAATTGAAACAAAATAAAATATTCAATTAATTTATAAAAAACAAAATAAAAATTAATCACTGTCTGATGAGTCCATAGTGGCTGTTGTCGTAAGTCAGCTTTCTTTCACAAACAAATTGGTCCAATGTTTGCTGAACAGCTTTTTTTTTCAACGTAAAATAAATTTCCTTGTAGCAATTGATATTCGTAGCTACCGCCTGGGACACTTTAAAACTCCTTCCACTGTCAGGATCGTTTTTTAAAAAAATTTCCAAAGCAATCAAAGACATCGCTTTGGAAATTTGTTTGGAGGTTAAATTTCGTTCTTCGGAGATTTCTATTGAACGGTCACTGTCATCTTCTTTATTAGCAAATTGCAATTCCAGTTGCAATAGTTCTTCATTAGACAATTCTTGGTTGCGCGAGATTAGCAATTCATTTATGTGAGTCTCCTCCATACCTTCAAAATTAGACTCTCTAGCTAAATTAGAAATTTCATGACGAACAGCTGGTGTACCATCAACTTCTGCAGCGCATATTCTGTGAACACATTCAGGCCATAATTTGTGCCAAACACCATTCATGCAAGATGGTTTAACATCCTCCCACGAATCGGAAATAATTCATATGGCTTTCATAATGTTGAACTTTTTCCAAAACTCTAGCATGGTAGGCTTATCTTGTCCATCAGTCTCACTTAAAAGAAGTTTAAATGTTCGTTGAAGGTAATAACTTTTAAAAGTCGATATTACTCCCTGATCCATCGGCTGAATAACTGATGTCGTATTAGGCGACAGAAATACAAATTTCACGTTTTCTGACAACTCATCAACATAAACTGGGTGGCCAAGAGCATTGTCTACTAGGACCAAAGCCTTGAAGTTTAAGTTTTCCTTGTTGCAATAAGCTTTAATTTTTGGAATTGTACAAGTTGAAACCCAGTTTTGAAATAATGATGCTGTCATCCATGCTTTTTTGTTTGCTCGCCAGTGAACAGGAAGCAGATTCTTTGAACAACCTTTCATAGCTCTTGGATTTTCTGATTGATAAATGAGAAATGGTTTAAATTTGAAATCACCATTTGCATTACTACCAAGAAGAAGAGTTAGTCTATCCTTGCTAGCTTTAAATCCTGGTGCAGATTTTTCTGTTTTAGATATGAAAGTTCTGTTCGGTAGACGTTTCCAAAATAACCCAGTCTCGTCAACATTAATAAAGATTTGTTTCGGATCATAGCCACCTCATGAATTAGCGCTTTTAACTCTGTCGGGTAGCGTTCTGCTTCGCCTTTAAGAGCAATGCTGTGCAGATTTGCTCAAACCTTGAATCTCTCAAGCCGGCCCTGACTAGCTTCGAATGTTTCATTCTTGTCTGCATTACTACTACTAGCATTATCGTGGGATACTGCTTTACTTTTTATATCATCAAATAAGCTTTTTGCTTTCGTCTGAATTACCATTTTGCTTAATGGTACTCTCTGCGCAACTTGATTTTCAATCCAAATAGAAAGCAAGGACTCCATTTTGATCAGCAACGCACTCCTTGTACGGGTCTTCGTTTTAGCATCTAATGATGTTGCAGATTTTGCAGCCTCTCTTATTTTATCCCCATCTCGATCTCTAATAGTTCTGACAGTTGTTGCAGCCAGACCAACAGCCTTTGCTATCTCCACAGCCTTCTCTCCTTTATCAAATCGTCGCAGAATTTCTAATTTTGTCTCCAAGCTGATAGTTTTATTTTTTATTTTTGGTAATTCTACCAGCATTTTGCTAAAAAAAAATTGCAAGTGTATGTAGAAAAAATAATATAACTCTGCCAATATGTAAATAAATTGGAAAAATATTTACCTTTTTTGTAACTAGAAACATCCCGTAAAAATTTATTATTCTTTTTTTAAAAAAAAGCACAACACACTAATTGAAACGTTACAAAAAGCACAACACACTAATTGAAACTGAACTCTAAAATTAGCAAAACAAAGTGAAAATAAAACCGTATTAAAATTGCGTTGATTTCCAGTTAGAAAGGGAATCCCCAAGTTTTGATGGCATTGCGCAATTAGAAACAAAAGTCGAGCCATATTTTAGAAAAAAAATTTTTTTGTTTTAATTAAAGACTCGAACCCAAAACAACGCAACTTCGAAAATCTAACGACGAACAGTGAAAATTGGTACTAATTCAGCAGCGACGCGACTTCGAAAAAACGCAAAACGAAACGACACAAAGCGAGGTATTGGTGTATATCGAAGACGCGGTGAAGGAAATGATCGTATTATTTTACGCGCAGAAAATGTGAACATTTACAAATTAAAACCACAAAAATATTTATTTATTTGTAAATTTAATTGAGTTGAGTAAATAATGAGTTATTTATTTAATGTCTGGAGTTAAGATATTAGAATGTACAGTTCCGAGCAAGTAATTAAGAACACAATGCTAATATGGGAGCTTCAAGCAAATGAAACAAAATTTACTAGTTTAGTTAATTTAACTCCTTATCCTGAAAAATAAATGCTAATTATACCAAATAAATTAATATTGATAGTAACTTTCATAAAAAACTCAAATATTTTGTTGTGAAACTTTTGTTATCGGGGCATTGAAGCCACCCAATTTTCACATAGGCTGTTGGAAATAGCTTCCCAAAAAAAAATACTGTGTTCCATTCCGCAACCTTACAATGGCGATACTTTCTTGCAAACGCTAATCTCTTCTTTCGGTTACGCTCAGACAATAGTGGCTTTTTCCGGAAACCATCCGTCAAACTGTGTATAGATTCATATTACATGCTCTCTAAATGATGCAATGGCACCAACATATCATACTGAAGAGAATATAAACGCTGTAAACGAAAGTATGGAAAAAGATGCAAATTTTTTGATTCGTCGTTGGTCGCGGGAATTGTACAAATTGTTCTTGTAATACTCAAGTGCTTTCTTACCATAGCGACAGGATGCCAAATCGGGCCACACATATGTGGATACATTGTGTTGGCTTATGAAAGGAAGTTGTCTTCTTTGCAAACATTCCTTAATATAAATTTCGGTATTTATAGAGCCCGTTGTAAAAAATGACTTGCTTCTTTTGTTGCAACTGCATATTGCTTGCCATACCAGGAACTTTTATTTTTCAAATTTAGTCTGCATAAAAATTTCATCCCAGAAGTTGCCAAAATCTGCCATTTTAAGGAAATTTACTTTTTAAAAAAAGGTACTTTTTTAAGAACACTACATCCTTTAGAAGAGGTATGTTTTAAAAAAAGGTATTTCTTTAGAAAAGGCACCTATTAGACAAGGTGGTTTTAAAAAAAAGTACTTTTTGAGAAAGGAAAGTTTTTAAGAATAGGTACTTTGTAAGAAAAGGTACCCTTTAGGAAAATGTACTTTTGAAAAAGAGCTATTTTTAAAGAGAGAGTAATTTTCAAAAAGAATTGTTTACTTTTGAAAAAAAACTACCTGTGAAAAAAAATTTACTCTGAAGAAAAAGTACTTTTGCAGGAAAGTAACTTTTTTAGAAAAGTTTATTTTGAATAAAGCGTACTTTTGAAGAAAATGTTTTTTGTTTTTTCTATACGCGCGGGGGGGTAAATTTCTATTTCACAATACAGCGTAACATGTGAGACGTAACACAAAATCGGTGTGACTTATGATTGTATTGGTGAAAAAATTATGATATGTAATAACCTTTTTTATGAGAAATAAAAAATGGAAAATGAAAAATAAAAAGTTAAAATTAAAAAATGAACAACAAAAAATGAAAAATAAAAAATTTAAAATAAAAAATGAAAAATAAAAAATTTTAAATAAAAAATGAAAAATAAAAAATTAAAAATGAAAAACGAAAAATGAAAATGAAAAATAAAAAATTAAAATTAAAAAATTAAAAATGAAAAATTTAAAATGAAAAATTAAAATTAAAAAATGAAAAATATACATAGAATGAAAAATAAAAAATGAAAAAAGAAAAATAAAAAATTAAAAATTAAAAATTTGAAATGAAAATAAAAAATGAAAAATTAAAATTTAAAAATTAAAAATTAAAAATAAAAAATTAAAAAAGAAAAATAAACAATGAAAAATGAAAAACGAAAAATGAAAAATGAAAAAATAAAAAATGGAAAATGAAAAATAAAAAATGAAAAACGAAAAATTAAAAATAAAAAACATAAAATTAACCGTTTGAAATAATAAATAATAATAATATTGTAGCAGTGCATATTTTATTACTAACAACAATACAATTCATTATATTTTCACACACTAACATTATTGTAGCCTTTAGCTTAGCCTTCATTCTGTTTTTACTTACTTTCGTTTTACTACCTTTTAATACAACCCTGTTCATTTAATTTGTTTCTGTCACTGTCAGCTGAGTTAGTTTCTTAATTGTCAGAATTTTTGTATAAAAGGCGCGATGCTAGAAGAATTTTCTCATTTCTTGTTTGACGATCAGCGAGGTAAGGTTGATAGCGCAATGAGATTTAGCAGCGATAGTTGCTGGTTTCATCGTACTATAAGGGAAATATTGCGTTTGTGTGTTTGTTTGGAAACGCTAGTTGCCGGCATACATAAAACACAATATAGTACCATTGTTGTACACAAGCCTCGCCTATAGTCAAACATGCTAACGTCTTTGTGTAGTTTCAGGAAGACAGTGCAGAATTTAGTTAATTACTCAACTTTTCAACACAAATTTGTACGCTGCGGCAAATATTTTAAAATAATAAATAAAATTATTTTATAAAATAAACCAACGTCTACAATATATATTTTTATATTAGCAGAGCCCCTGCAGTTGATTGCTATAAGTGATACATAGATGACGCTTACTGTTTGATTTTATAAAAATGCCATAAAAAATCTTTAATTACTAGATATTTATACATCTCCCCTGTGATCGGACCCACATGATTTTTTTTTCTTTTCAGAAAAGGTACGTATTTAAGAAATGGTCTTTTTAAGAAAAGTTAATTTTTTTAAGAAGGGGTGCTTTTTAAGAAAATCTATTTTTTGGATGATTCCTATACCGAACGATTGTAGTAATTTATTTTAGTAAAACTCCCGAAGCGTTTGACCGTTTTGTGGCCATTTGAATATTGAATTTTTTCGTCAACAGTATGCCAACAGTATTCTAATTCCAGTTCATGCGTTCTTTAGCAAGATTAATGCTAGCCAGGCGATTTTATGGATTTATTCATAGAATTCTCGTATTTCTCACAAATATTCTTTTGCTTACGACCATCACTAAAATCATCTATTATTCTTGTTTTCAACTCGTCACAAAACTTTATTCTTGCCATTATTTTATAATAATTGAAAGAAAATGTCAGAATCTATATTTAAATAACTGTTAAGATTTTTTTATATTTTCTTTCAATCGTTCTTCTATTTTTATTATTTTAATCAACTCTGGTAAAAGTTTCCACCGTTTTGGCATCTCTAAAAAAATATGTCTTTTTGGTTTATCTATTTTTTTTTTTTTTTTTTTTTTTTTTTTTTTTTTGTTACAAAGGTGTTATCTTCCAATATATGTAGAACACACAAATAGTGATTTCGCAAAAAATAAATACATAATTTTATTACTAAGCGCGAAATTTTTAAAATACGAAATTGGTAAATTTAGAATTTTGTAAAAGTTTCCAATGTATTGCCACCTACTCTATTTAAGTATCACTTTTTTATTCATAATAGGTTCAAAAATTATTCAAATTATAAAGATCAAAAATAATATTATTTGTAATGTCGATGGCTTAATTTGGAAAGGAAGTAACTCAAGCCATAGGATAAACGCTATCAAAATTGGTGAAAATGGGTGCATGTTCAGACATAGTCCCCATAGATCTCAGTCGAATTGAGTTTGTGTGTCTTTATTACATCCATTAATCCATAGACCAACAAAAATAAACCCTATAGGACAATTCACTTAAACCTATAAGAAACAAAATATATTTCACAGATTTTTAGCAAAATCGGATTGTATATGTTGTTGCAAAAAATAAGTGACTTTACCAAATATGGTCAGCATCGGTCCAATTTTCGACGTAGAATTGGTTATTCTCTAAACGCATGATATAGGGTATCGGTCTAGACCAACTATAGTTCTCTTACTTGTTTTCTTAAGAAAATGTACTTCCAAATAAAAATTTACCAGTGGAAAAGTATCAGTTTTCCCATTTTTTGGCCGTTTTTACCCCCTAAAGGCTCGAATTAAAACAAATTTTATTCTTCTCCGATGTTTGTGTCTGATGGAATCTACATATAAAATTTCATATTCCTAACTTACTTTGTAAAGAAGATACAAAAATGTACCTCTTACACTTACGGCCCCCTTTAACATTCAAATTTCCAAAATTCTATCTCTAGTGGAATCCACAAACTATATTTTATATTCATTTGTTTAGAAGATATCAAATGTACACTTTTCTCCCATTTTGGCCGTTTTTCCTCCCCTAGACGTTAGAATTACCAATTAATACATCAATGCCCACGTATTCGGTGGAGTCCGTATACAGATAAATATGTTAAGAAGATGCAAAAAGATCCCGTTTCCACTTTTTGGGCCGTTTTTACCCCCATTAACAACCGAATTTCCAAAAGTTTTCCTCGCATATGATGTTTCTAGTGGAATCCACATACTATTTCATATTCATATTCCTAGATTCGTTTGTTTAGAAGATAGAAAATGTATAATTTTTACCCTTTTTGGCCGTTTTTTCTCCCCTAGACGTTAGAATATATCCTTGATTGATGTCCACGAATTCGGTGGAGTCTGTATACCAAAATTCATATATCTGTAATATTAATAGGCAAGGCGATTTCTTGTGACCGATGCACTGTGGCTCAAATTTTGATTTCATTGGCCAAAAGTCAAATTTTTTTTTGTCATCGATTTTTAAAATTTTTACTCCTTTTTGTAGCTTATATATCCAGATTAAGGTAGCCAAAAAATTAGGTTAAACTATTGATAATTGTGGGCGTGGCATGCTGTCAAACTCAACTGTTTTTTTTAATTCAGCAAAAGGTGTTTTTTTTTTGTTTTTTATCAAAAATAAATGGTTACTACTCGCAAGCTATCATCGATATTGGCCTGCGGTCTTTTTTATAATGTTAGTAGGATTATAGTCTTTAGTTTTTGTAAGTAGTCACAGTTCTAACGTTTGATATTAGGGGCGTTATGAAATATTTATGAAACCACTATATTTTTCTCAAATTTAAACTTTAGTGGAATAGAACTTCTAAAGGAAGTAAGGGAACAAGAAACGTATACCACCCGGAGAAAGGCGAATGTATCCTGTTTAACCCTATATATACTTTTGCACCCCCCACGAGCCCCCGGTAGAACACTTTTTTCATTTTAATGAAATTACTCTAAAAAAATTACTCTAAAAAAAATTTTGTTTTTTTACTTTAGACTACGTAAAAGTAAAATAATTAAATAAAATACCTGCGAAAGGGTTTATTGGCTTTGTTTTGATCAGCAAAAAATAAGTCATAAAATGATCACAATAGGTTCTACAGTAAACAAATGATCTCTTTCTTAATTTACCTGTTGTCAAATTTAAGGGTCAACCAAAGTCATAAACAATTTTATAAGTTTGTCAATAATCGCGGCACTAAACCACTAAAGATAAAAAACCACCCCATATTGGCGAGAAACTAATTAGTTTTACCTGATATTGAAGTCTGGATAACAAGTGCAGTTTTGTTCAATTTAAGTACTACCTGCTATGAAATTAAAGATCAATGTGTGAATAACATGTACCTAAAAATGTATAAAATGACGGATTCTATAAGGGATTACTCAATAATAAGTTAATACTTCAAGTGTACGGACGTATATTCGCAAGTGATAAAAAGTGATAAAAAAGTGATAACAGACGCAAATAAAAATATTGAGAAAAATATGGAGAACTTTAGTTATAAAGAACTGGCCGAAGAGTATTTTCGAAACAAAAACCAGGAAGATGTTCTTAGTTACGTTAAAATAAAATTAAACTTAAATTCGTCTAGTACCGAAATACAAGAGCAATTATCTAATTTCGTCAAAGTACTAAAAAAACGATTGAAAGAAGTTAACTACTGTAAACAAAAGTTTTATAATAAAAGTGCAAACTGGTTAGAAGGCCAACTTAATGTTGGTGGAGAAACAGCAAAGCTAGATAAGGCTGGAAGACCACGCAAATCATTGGACAACTGCAGCGATAGATCTAAGAGGCGGAAACTTAAAAATTTTAACGAGGAAATTGGTTCTACAAATATAAAAGAATCTTTTCTACATCAATTACGAGCACAAAACCAATTAACAAAAGTGGATATCATTGAAAAAACTTGTAATGCTAGTCCAGTGAGAACAAAGCGAATTCTTAAAAGTATACCAACTCCGAGCGATGCAAAACAGTTCACAAATGAGGAGGCATTAGCATTATTTCTGGATTTGAAATTAACAAAACACCAATATATTCAGCTCAGATTGCGTGCGATTGAAAAAGGCTCAAATATGTATCCAGCATATCATCACATAACAGCTGCTAAAATAGACTGTTTGCCATCAAAGGACACTATTACAATCACACCAATTTCGGCAGAAGTACAACTACAATCTTTACTTGATCACACAGCCAAACGCTTGCTACAATCAATAACAGGAACTGAGTTAAAGAAATATGGAAACACAAAGTTAATTCTATTTTGTAAATGGGGATGTGATGGTTCTTCGGGACAAAAACAATACAAACAAGTTGTATGTGAAAATATTTCGGACTCAGATATGTTCATGGTATCATTTGTACCATTGCGATTGAAAAAGATTTTGGAAGATTCGGAGCCTTCGAGTAGTACAACGCAAACAATGGATATTTGGAAAAATGAGACACCATCTTCTACGAAATACTGCAGGCCAATCAAATTTGAATTCAAAAAAGAAAGTCATGATGCCATTAACAAAGAAGTTAGTGATATCAAGGCCCAAATAGCAACACTACAGCCATTACAATTACAGTTAGATGGGCAGCAAATTGAAGTAAGCTACCAATTAGTGCTGACAATGATAGATGGAAAAGTAGGTCAGGCTTTGACTAACACGAAGGCTGCATCCAGCTGCATTATATGCCAAGCAACATCAAGCCAATTAAACCAAGTCCCGACAAAATCATTCGATAATACCGATGCCTTCGAATTTGGATTATCACCACTACATGCAAGAATACGACTTATGGAACACATACTAAAAATCAGTTATGATTTGGATTTCGGGCCTTCAGGATCAATAAGAAACAACGAAACCAACAAAGAGTTAAGAAGTTCAAAAAAGAAACATGTTCAAGATGAATATCGCAAATTTGGATTGATTATAGATCAGCCAAAACAAGGGTCAGGCAATACAAATGATGGCAATACCGCAAGAAGATTCTTTTCAGATCCAGAAACAGCATCTGAAATAACAGGAGTGGATTTAAACCTTATTTTCAGATTTAAAATAATCCTAGAAGTACTTGCGTGCAATGAAGAAATTGACTCTAGAAAATTTGGAGATTATGCTAAGGAAACTGCAAAAATATATACAACCAACTACCCATGGAGAAATATGTCTGCAACAGTCCACAAAATCCTTTATCATGGAGAAGATGTCATTAAATATCATTTGGTGCCACTTGGAGATCTATCAGAGGAGGCTCAGGAAAAAAGGAACAAGGATTACAGATTTTATAGACAGCACAATACTAGAAAAATGTCACGAAATTCCACAAATGAAGATCTATTTAATATATTATTGGCAACGTCAGATCCGTTCATCTCCAGTATTCGAAATCAATGGAAAGTGGAACATCGGGATTTAGATGAAGAAGACAAAAAACTACTAAAGAACAGAAATAGCACAGAACAAAATATGGAATATTTGCAATCAATATTTGAGTCTAATGAATAATAATTATAATTGCCTTTCATTGTTATTTAAGTACGAAAAACATAGTATTAGTAAAAAATAATAATAAACAGAACCTACCATTGTTACAAATGCTATTTAAATCTATTGCAGTTTTTATTCTTAAAAGGTTTCCCACATATGAATGCAATGTTTTAATAGATAAGAAAGATTCAAAAAATAAGAACCCATATTTTCATATCAAAATTAAAAAAAAAATTTGAATCATTGCGCTAATGTTTAGCAGATTTATTTAGCTAGTGTAACAAATTAGGCAGCAAACACTAATAAATTTTTCTGTAGTAATAATAATATTCCTTGAGTGTAAGCAAATTGCAAATTTGATAGCAAACATTTTTAATTTTTTAGTAATACTAGTTAAATTTCTAGTGAATTTTACTATTTTGTTGCGTGTAAAAATTTTTTTGAGTGTAAAAATTTTTTTGAGTGTAAGCATTAAAAAAATTTCATTATTACAAAAAATGTTTATAATAATTATTTAACTCCAAATATGACACTTTCTAATAAATAAAAATAAATAAAAAAAAACATATATCACGCTAAAAGTTAAAAAAAATCAAAAGTTAAACTTTGACCTAGAATTCCTTAAAAAGTACTCAATCAATTTAAATGAAATTCACACTGAGTCAAGATCAACTATCTATCTATCTATTAAAAAAAACAGTACTAAAATATTTTGATCGGTTCAAAAGTTACAGAATTTTGGCCAATGAAAAATGATTTTCAGCCACTGTGCGATGTAAGTTTCACAGCTTTACCCCGATTTTGACAAAAAATTTTTCATTTGAAAGGAATTTCTTTTTAGCTGTTACCCAGATTTACAGATTTTCATCGTCTGTAATATTTTTTTGGGGTTATAATTGTTTAAAGTTGCTACTAACACATACATAAAATTATAAAATGCTATGTGTGTGTTTAGTAAATTTTTAATGTGTTTGTGTTAATGTGTTGAGTTTGTCGTCTTCATTTAAAATGAGTTGTGTGAAGCATACCTTTAGGGTCTTTATTTAATGAAAAAATAAAATTTCCTAGAAGTTGCACTCGAATTTCGAGGGCTGGAATCTGCTAGTATCTATAATATTAATAGGCTAAGCGTTTTCTTGTGACTGATGTTTTGTTCTACCGTTTTATCCCGATTTTGACCAAACGTATATTATTTGAAAGGTATTTGTTTTTAGCCGATTTGCAGATTTACAGATTTTTAAATTTTTTCCTTTATTTTGAGTAAATTGCATTTAAAGTTGCTACTAACACATACATAAAATTATACATATGCTATGTGTGTTTTATTAAATTTGGTAATGTGTTTGTTAATGACTTTGTTATCTTCATTCACATAAAAACCATAAAAGTGTTGGTTTGTGAATTGGCTAAGTTGAAAAATAAACCTGCCTAGAAACTGCACTCGAATTTTCAGCGTTGGAATCTGCAAGTATATATTTATATGTTATGAAGATGCAGAAAGGTAAAATTTTTACCCTTTTTGGCCGTGTTTTCCCCTTAAATGGCCGGATTTCGAGCCCATGTTTGTTTCTCGGATGGAGTCTACACACCAAATTTCATATTCCTAGATTCATTTGTTACCATTTTCCCCCTTTCTGGCCGCTTTTACCCCCTTGATATACGACTTTCCAAAAATCCCTTCTTAGTGGATCTTAACGCCGAGAGGGGAACCTACATTCCAAATTTCAAGTTTCTGGATCCAAGGGTTTTGGCTGAGCGATGATGATCAATCACGCAACTCTTTTATATATATAGATGACATTATTTTATAAATAAGGTACTTTTTAAGAAAAGGTACCCGTTAGAAAGCTATTTTTGAAGAGAGGGTATTTTTGAAGGAAATGTACTTTTGATGGAAAGGTGCTTTTGAAGAGAGATTAATTTTGAAGAACGGTACTTTTGAAGGAAAGCCATTTTTTATAAAACATGATTTCAATTTCTGTTCTCTCTAAATTTTTTATAGCGCTCCTGTCAGGAACTTTTTGGACTTCGTGCGTTTCCGAACCTGCATTGGCTTTAACTTTTCGCACCAAATAGTCCGAGCACTGAGCTAACCGGGCTGCTTTTCTACCGGATTTGTTGGGAGCTATTTTCATGGAGCTCACTATTTTCTTGGCTTAAAAACATCGTGTGGTCCTTTCTTTCTTCCCGAACCAGCTTTCCTATCAATAGTCAAATTCTCCTGATACTTTGGAAACAGTTTGTCCTTTGATTCTTTGCACAATTTTTTGTTGGACCAAATTGGATTTTGCTGAAAATTTTTCTTTTTCATCACAGACACTTAATAACTGATATATTTTTCGAATAAAACTTGATAAAAAAAATAATAATTCAAATAATGCTTGCGAAAGAAGTTAAGACGAAAAACGTGTGTTGAGATTTTTTCGATTTCACTCTTTGTTAAAGGTAGATCTAGGTCAAATATTTTTTTGTAGTTGCAAATATCAGCACAAACTCATTATACCCTGACCACAGAGTGGTATAGTAGGGTATAATTATTGTTCACTGTGATGACACCATTGACAAGTGTCAAAATTTAAAACGAAATACGTATGGTCAGCTTTATTGTGTTCATCTAAAATTATGAAGCGAAAGAGATTTAAAACAGATATACAAAAACCATGCGTGAAAGTTAACAACTATTGAAAGAATATATTTAAAAATTTTATTTCACAGCAGATATTCAAGATGGAGATGTCATAAAAATATTTTATAATTTATAACAGATTTCAAAATGATGTTTTGAAATTTGTTTTTTTTTTTTTTGGTGAACAAAAGCTCACTAAACGCTTGATAAACGTTTAAACATGAATTCTTCGCAAATACATCTGCAAATAGTTAATGATCTAATCAAATACGTAAATACGAATGCTTTTGTAGTTGATTTGAATGACTGTAAAATATGGCTGTTGGGTGATGTTCTTGATGATGATGATTATGACGTTGATTAAATTAATGATAAGTGACCTATATGTATTTTTCATTTAGAACAAATTTCAAAAGAAAATATACTCTTTACTTTTGAATTCAATTCAATTTATTCACACTTAAATAAATGAAGAGAAAACATTTTCATTTCAATGCAATGAGGTTTCTCTTTTTAACTAACCAGACATGTAATATGTAAATATTACCAACAGAATAGATAAATCATTTAAATTTTGGTTCCTAAAATAACCTGAAGGCTTATTTTTTTTTTGTTGTGTTTTATAAAATCAATAAATATATAATTTTGAAAACAAATCAGAAATAAATGTAGTAATTGTTTTTAATTTTTCTATAACGTGTTTAATAGACATATTTTCAACAAAACCAAATACTCATGGTTCAAATGTGTATAAAGGTTACTCCGTAGTAAATGGTTGATCACCATGACACTTTTAAAAAACTGCAGAACAATATTATGAACAAAATACAAAAAAAAAAAAAACAAGTAAGAGTGTTAAATTCGGCTGGGCCGAATCTTTGATACCCTCCACCTGCATCTTAAACTCAATATTACAACCAGTAATGGGTACGGCTACCACTTTAAAACTGTTGTCGGTACTGAAATTTTAATTTCGAATACCAATTAAATTTATAGTTAATTGCCTTTTTTGTTGGCCAGTTTCTATTATAATTCATTGTTATAAAAAACAATACCCACCACACCTCAGTGGCAGAGGGTATATATAGGTTTGTCATTCCGTTTCTAACGCATCGAAATAAATTCCGGAGACCCCAAAACCATATGTTTTCTTGATCATTATAAAAGGATAGTTGATTTAGCGATGACCGTCTGTCCGTCTGCGTGTGGAAATCACGATCACGCCGTCAATATCTAAGCTAGACCGTTCGTTTTTGTATAAACTCGTTTATTATCATTCCAAATCGGTTAAAGGGGTCACGAGATATGAATGAAACTTTGAAAAAACTCTTAAAAAAATAAAATTTCACAGTGTGTTTGTTGTTTTTCTTAAGATATGTGTATATGTTGTAATTCTTCTTATTGTTGAAGTCATTGCAGTTGTGTGTATATTAATACTGCACGTGTCACATTGGCCTAAGCAAGTATTACCACAATTAAAAATTCAATATTAAAAATAAATAAAAAAAAAAATAAAAATTAAAAATAATAATTAAAAATAAAAATTTAAAATGAAAAATGAAAAGTTAAAAACTAAAAATTAAAAATTAAATATTAAAAATTAAATATTAAAAATAAAAGTTAAATATTAAAAATTAAAAATTTAAAATTTAAGATTAAATATTAAAAACTAAAAATTAAAAATTAAAATTTAAGAATAAAAAATTAAAAATTTAAAATTTAACATTAAAAATTAAAAATTAAAAATTACAAATTAAAAATTAAAAATTAAACATTAAAATTTAAAAATTAAAAATTAAAAACCAAAAATTTAAAATTAAAAATCAAAAATTAAAAATTAAAAATTAAAAATTTCAAAATTAAAAATTAAACATTAAAATTTAAAAATTAAAAATTAAAAACCAAAAATTTAAAATTAAAAAAAAAATTAAAAATTAAAAATTAAAAATTACAAATTACAAATTAAAAATTAAAAATTAAAAATTAAAAATTAAAAATTAAAAATTAAAAATTAAAAATTATAAATTAAAAATTAAAAATTAAAAATTAAAAATTAAAAATTAAAAATTAAAAATTAAAAACTAAAAATTAAAAATTAAAAATTAAAAATTAAAAATTAAAAATTAAAAATTAAAAATTAAAAATTAAAAATTAAAAATTAAAAATTAAAAATTAAAAATTAAAAATTAAAAATTAAAAATTAAAAATTAAAAATTAAAAATTAAAAATTAAAAATTAAAAATTAAAAATTAAAAATTAAAAATTAAAAATTAAAAATTAAAAATTAAAAATTAAAAATTAAAAATTAAAAATTAAAAATTAAAAATTAAAAATTAAAAATTAAAAATTAAAAATTAAAAATTAAAAATTAAAAATTAAAAATTAAAAATTAAAAATTAAAATTTAAAAATTAAAAATTAAAAATTAAAAATTAAAAATTAAAAATTAAAAATTAGAAATTAAAAATTAAAAATTAAAAATTAAAAATTAAAAATTGAAAATTAAAAATTAAATATTAAAAACTAATAATTAAAAATTAAAAATTAAAAACTAAAAATTAAAAATTAAAAATTTAAAATTAAAAACTAAAAATTAAAAATTGAAATAAAAATTAAATATTAAAAACTAAAAATTAAAAATTAAAAAATTTAAAATTAGACATGAAAAATAAAAATGAAAAAAGAATAATGAAAAATGATAACTGAAAAAAAAGGAAATGAAAAGTGAAAAATGAAAAACTAAAAATGAAAAATTAAAATTAAAAATTAAAAACTCAAATTTCAAAGTTAAAAATTAAATATTTATAATTAAAAATTAAAATTTAAAAATTATAAATTATAAATTATAAATTATAAATTATAAATTATAAATTATAAATTATAAATTATAAATTATAAATTATAAATTATAAATTATAAATTATAAATTATAAATTATAAATTATAAATTATAAATTATAAATTATAAATTATAAATTATAAATTATAAATTATAAATTATAAATTATAAATTATAAATTATAAATTATAAATTATAAATTATAAATTATAAATTATAAATTATAAATTATAAATTATAAATTATAAATTATAAATTATAAATTATAAATTATAAATTATAAATTATAAATTATAAATTATAAATTATAAATTATAAATTATAAATTATAAATTATAAATTATAAATTACTAGCTGGACCCGGCAAACGTTGTTTTGCCCTCCATGAATTTTTATTTTAGTTAGAATCTGTATATACCTATATAAAATGTGTGACGAAGATCTCCAGATAATAAAATGAGAGCTTCACCAAAAAATCTTTCATTGCCTTTCAAATCTTTTATCAAATCAAATCACAATGTTTGTGAGCCATGGTACATTCATCCCAAATAAAAATACTGCATTTTTGCAGAACTTTTGCCATACCGGAATGTTTTTTGATATTACAGACGGCATTCTCATTTTTTTGTACGTTTAACGGTGATTTGAGTGCTGAATGAGCTGTGCGGCCACCATGCAATAATGTAGCGGCTTTTTCCTTCTTTTTCGTTAGAATATTTATATATAAAAACGTTTGTGAGTTTATTTATTAAAATTTATATAAATTTGACAACTCATTATTTTTCGAACGACAGCGCCATCTTCCGGGTCCAATAAAAAAATGTTTCTAACATACATATATGTACATTCTTAGTTTCATTAAAATCACACCATAAATAAGAATATTCGAAATAACTTTACCCAGCGCCACCTATCGGGTCCATTTATACATACAAAAATTTCTTATGACGAAACATACGTTCATTCTGAATTGCAGTCAAATCGCGCTGAAAGTAAAAATTTTTGTTTTTAACTTGACCCCAACGCCAGCTAGAGGGTTAAAACTAAAAAAAAAAACACAGAAGAGCTCGAACCGAACCTATGCTGGAAATCCTACCTCGACAGCTCTTATGGTTCCGGAGATCATTCGTTACAATCAAATGCATCAACGTTTTTATATATACGCCACGCCCCTTTGCTCACTAACAACTTTATATAGCTAAGGTCTTATTATTTCGCAAAAATATCCTTTTGTGAAAATTTCATGACGATCCTCCCAGTAGTTTAGAAGATATTACGATTTTTTATTTTTCTAAAAAGGGGCGTGGTCCCGCCCACTTTTCTTCTTGTATGTATTTCTATTCATGCTAATACCATATGTACCAAATATGACTGCTGTAGGTAAAAAAATTCCCGTGATATGACTTTTTCAAATTTTGGGTTATATGGGCGTGGCACCGCCCCTTTGTCCAATCAAAAATTTATATAGCATATTATTCTCTGAAAATTTCAGGAAGATCGGTTCTTTGGTTTGGCCTCCTATAAAGCACAAACAAACACACATTCATTTTTATATATATAGCAGATTAATTATGATTTAAGGTAAAATGGGGCGAAAAAGGGGGACTTGGTAATAAAAAAAATGTATGGCTACCTTACCTGTAGATAAAAAGTGTATAAAACTTTAGATAAATACATATTACAAAAAAATTATTTTGTATAGCAAACATTGTTAGTGGTATAAGTAAAAAAAAAAGAGGACGGTGAAATGGGCGTGGTTCATAGTTATATGGCGACGTTAACAGTATTAAGAGCAATATACTACCAAATAAAAAAATCCGTTGGAAGGAACAAATTTGTACAGAGAAAAAAAAGTTTAAAACTTTCAAACAAAATTTGGCGTGAAAAGGGGCGTGAAAGGGGGCGTGGCGTAAGAAATGTTTATTTCTACCTCGCCTGGAGTATAATGTGTATACAATTTGAAGTAAATCTGTTAAAAACTATATGGGAGCAATTACATAATTTTAAAAAAGTGGGCGTAAAAGTGGGCGTGGTCAAAAAAAAGTACACTATTAATCATGCCAGAGTCCCAGTTAAATGCTGTAAAAATTTCAGGAAGATCGGTCCAGAGGTTTGGTCTCCTATAAGGTACACACAAACAAACAAATAAACAAACACACATTCAATTTTATATATATAGATAAATTATAAATTATAAATTATAAATTATAAATTATAAATTATAAATTATAAATTATAAATTATAAATTATAAATTATAAATTATAAATTATAAATTATAAATTATAAATTATAAATTATAAATTATAAATTATAAATTATAAATTATAAATTATAAATTATAAATTATAAATTATAAATTATAAATTATAAATTATAAATTATAAATTATAAATTATAAATTATAAATTATAAATTATAAATTATAAATTATAAATTATAAATTATAAATTATAAATTATAAATTATAAATTATAAATTATAAATTATAAATTATAAATTATAAATTATAAATTATAAATTATAAATTATAAATTATAAATTATAAATTATAAATTATAAATTATAAATTATAAATTATAAATTATAAATTATAAATTATAAATTATAAATTATAAATTATAAATTATAAATTATAAATTATAAATTATAAATTATAAATTATAAATTATAAATTATAAATTATAAATTATAAATTATAAATTATAAATTATAAATTATAAATTATAAATTATAAATTATAAATTATAAATTATAAATTATAAATTATAAATTATAAATTATAAATTATAAATTATAAATTATAAATTATAAATTATAAATTATAAATTATAAATTATAAATTATAAATTATAAATTATAAATTATAAATTATAAATTATAAATTATAAATTATAAATTATAAATTATAAATTATAAATTATAAATTATAAATTATAAATTATAAATTATAAATTATAAATTATAAATTATAAATTATAAATTATAAATTATAAATTATAAATTATAAATTATAAATTATAAATTATAAATTATAAATTATAAATTATAAATTATAAATTATAAATTATAAATTATAAATTATAAATTATAAATTATAAATTATAAATTATAAATTATAAATTATAAATTATAAATTATAAATTATAAATTATAAATTATAAATTATAAATTATAAATTATAAATTATAAATTATAAATTATAAATTATAAATTATAAATTATAAATTATAAATTATAAATTATAAATTATAAATTATAAATTATAAATTATAAATTATAAATTATAAATTATAAATTATAAATTATAAATTATAAATTATAAATTATAAATTATAAATTATAAATTATAAATTATAAATTATAAATTATAAATTATAAATTATAAATTATAAATTATAAATTATAAATTATAAATTATAAATTATAAATTATAAATTATAAATTATAAATAATAAATTATAAATTATAAATTATAAATTATAAATTATAAATAATAAATTATAAATTATAAATTATAAATTATAAATTATAAATTATAAATTATAAATTATAAATAATAAATTATAAATTATAAATTATAAATAATAAATTATAAATTATAAATTATAAATTATAAATTATAAATTATAAATTATAAATTATAAATTAAAAACTAATAATTAAAAAAAAAGAAAAATTAAAAATTAAAAACTAAAAATTAAAAAAAAAAGAAAAATTCAAAATTAAAAATTCAAAATTCAAAATAAAAAATTATAAATTAAAAATTAAAAATAAAAAATTTAAAATTTAAGATTTAAAATTAAAAATTACAAATTGCAAATTAAAAATTTTAGTTTCATTCTTTACTTTACCTGTTGTTATTATTTTTGTTGTTTTGTATTAAATAAAATTATTTTAAAATATCCTTTTTTAATTATTAATAATTTGTAGCCAAGAATTATTCGATTTTATTTTTTTTTTTTTTTTTTGAATTATCATGTGACTTCTAAGGTCTCAAAACAGGCTTATAGGGATCAAACTTTGGGTATTATTATGATGCCGGCTGCGTTAAAAAATGAATTTCATTGGTGTTCTATGAAGTACTTAGGGGCTTTCTACTCTAGTAAAAGAAAAATAATGAAACTTTTGAAATAGTTATTAATTCTTTTTTAACATCATTGTTTTTTATAATAGAAATTGGCCAACAAGAAAACCAATTAACTTTAAATTTAATTGGTATCCGGATTTAATGTTCCAGTATCGGCAACAGTTTCAAAGTGGTAGCCGTACCCAATAGTGGGTGGAGGGTATCAAAAATTCGGCACAGGTGAATTTAATACTCTTACTTGTTTTTTTAAGTTGGAATCATTGGTTTTAGAACTAAAATTCGGAAAATATCTTTATGTCATAAATTGAGATTTAATTTCACTTTACCTTGTTCATTTTTGTTTTTACAATAATTTTTTACTTTTATAAGTTTTTCAGTTAAATTTTTTTACCTGCTTTAGTTTGGAACAAAAATCAAAATATGTCAATTTCTGCTTGTTATTTGTTCTGTCTTTATGTCAGCAGTCTTTTATCTATATTATGTCTATGCCTAACATGAGCGTAATTTTTATCTCGCTTTTTAAACATACATAAATCCCGCTTTGACCTTTTCACTATTTTATTTTATTAAATAAAAATAAACGAAAAAGAAATTTATAACCAAAAATTCTGTGTTTGTGTTAACTTCAAAAGTACGAATAGATTGAGCAAAATAATTTTTCGTAACAAATATAGCCGGAACTTATACATAGCCAACGTTGATCTCGTGGCAAATAAGATTAAACGGCTTACAATAAACTTCAATTCCAGATGTGTTAATTCTAAATTTATCCACATTAGTGAGCTTTTCTCATCATAATTTTATCTTTAACCCTTAAACTTTTTATCTAAAACATAAAACCCAAAAAAAAAAGCAATAAGGTTTTTTGAGAATTTTCACCTTACTTTGTAATATTATGTAAATTCAATACATTATATATTATTATTAAATATATTTAAGCAGAAAAGGAATATGTATCCTAAACTCTTTAAGAAAAAAAAAATTGTTAAATTAATAACTGATAAATGTTACATAAATAAAGAATTGAAATTGAAAAAAAAAATACTTTATATACATACATATTTGTGATTGTCAAGGCTGCAGCTGGGGTAGAAATGCATGTTTGTAGTCAGCAGCCCAAAATCAATTTTGAGCAAATACTTTTGCGAATCAAAGGATTTTTAATAATATAACATTGATTTTTTGTTCTTATAAATTTATATTTTTGGATATTTTGTGATTTTTTTGCATATGTGTATTTGATAATTTTAAAAATTAAATATGTATGATTATTTTTACCTAAAAACTATTATGAATTATTTATTTATACAAATAATTTTAATTTAAATTAAATTTAAATACACACATAAAAACTCATTTAATAGACTTTTATAGCTCTTAATTTACAATGGACTGAAGTTTTTATTATTTTTTATACCCTCCACACCTGTGTTCAGAGGATATATATAAGTTTGTCATTCCGTTTGTAATAACACCGTCCAACAATGCATTTTTCAAATAGATATCAATTCTATCTATCAAAAAAACCATCATTGTTTTTATAGAAAAACAATAAATAAGTAATTATAATAAACGCTAGTCAAAAAAGAAAATGGTATTGGAGTTAAAAGGTTAATTATACAGTGCAACAGTCCGAACATTGTTGTGCAGTTATTAGAAAAATAATCTGCACCCCAAAAAATGTATATATTCTTAATCCCTATAAAAAGCGATGTCCGTCTGTGTAAATCACTGTCACGCCCTCAATAGGTCAGCTGTGGTGTCATTGAATCATTTTCACTAAAAATGAATCATTGAATCATTTTCACTAAAAATGAAAATGATTCAATGACATCCTGAGCAGGTTGCCATTAAAAATCATCAAAATCGGTTCAATAAGTCGCGAGATTTCAATGAAAATGTCAAAAAAAAAAGATCTTGAAAAAAATATGATTTTATTCTCGTTATTCTCGTTAAATTTTGTTTCTAGTGTGTGATTGCTATAATTGTTGTTGTTGTTGTTGTGGTCGTTGTGTTTGTAGCCTTAGCTTCAATTTAATTTTAAATTTATATTGTTTGGTTTTGTGTTCAATTTACATCTCAGTTGAATTTCATGACAATATTTTCATTGAGTTAATGTTGACGATCGTTTTGTAAACAACTAAAAGTGAATTTAGCAATTTTACAAATGTCTCATTTAGTTGGACAAAGAAGTTCCAATTAATGAATGAAATTTCTGCTGTAGAAACGTTGATGATGTTGCAGAAGGATGCAGTGACCAGGTTATGTTGCAAAAAATCTTTATAAGTGGTACAAGGAGGGTACGTTCGTAAATGCAGTAAATTTGTGCATCATTGCAGCAGTTATGCCAAGTTTTGTTGCTGAAATGGTAAAACGATATTATTTAAATTTGTATAAACAATTTTTATATAATGCACTATTTACTCTTCCATTCTGCACCTATGTTTAATTTTTTTTAAGCTTGCATTAGTAATTAAAATGATGCCATAGTTGCAAAAATTAGCACTGTCAATTGTTTGCATAAAAAAACTTTTGACGTAAATCAGTGCTGCCAAGTGATGCTTTTTTGAACGTTTTACTTTTATTATGCTGCAGTGATGCATAACTACTGCATTTACGAACGTACCCAGAGTTACAAGAAGGCAGATGAGGCGCGGAAGATAAAGAGCGACTCGGACGAGAAAAAACATCAAGGAAATCAAAGATTTCCCAATGAAAAATTAAGTGATAAAAACCTATGTTCCACTTTTAAACATGGGGGTGGCTCAGTATTGGTGTGGAGATGTATGAGTGCTGATGGTATCGGGGCTTTTGATATAATCGATGGAATATTAGATCACAAAAAATATATCGACATTTTAAAAACCCATTTCGGCCCCAGTGTACATAAAATTGATCTGCCGCCAAATTATATCTTCACCCAGGACAACGACCCAAAACATACGGCCGCCAATACTAAGTTATGGCTGCTCTAAAATACTCCAAAATGGATGGAAACACATCCCCAGTCTCCGGGAAAAAATGTAAGAGAAAGAGAAACGATCTGGTCAAAGCTCTACAGGAAGAATAGGCGAAAATTTCAGCGGAGGAACTCAAACTACAATCATAATTAAGCACTGAATTTTTTTTATTAAAAATAAGACTTTTTATTTTTGTTATTGTAGGTATATACATACTTACAGTGCTGATCATAACATTTGCAACTGGGACCCCGTTTTGACAAATCCTTTGTTTTTTCATAAAAAAAAATGTCCAAAGTTAGCCTAAAAGCAGTTTTTAGTTAAGCGGAACATATGTTATGTATTTTTCGAAAATAAAAAAAAAATCTTTTGTTTGTTAGTTTTATAGTCATTTTTCAGACATATTGCAATTACTACTGTAATTAATATGCAAATTTTAATTTTGTTTAAATGGTGCGTGGTAAAGAAGAAGAAAGCATATATTTCAAAAATTCATAAGCGATTTATTGAACATTGTGACAATTGTTATGTTTTAATTGAATAGATTGTTTCTATATGAAAATTTTTCTACTTAGGCCGGCCGTGAGGTTTGAACCATGAACCTTCACATACACTCGTACTTGCACTTTTTGGTCAGCGCTTTAACACACTCACCTAAAGTCAGGCCTACGAGCAGTGTGGTTAGATTCAATTTTCGTACCATACAGCTTTACTTTGTATTAACTTCAGAAGATACAACTCTGTCCAAACAAACAATCGTTATTTTTGAATTTTGAATATTTTTTCCATTTATACTTCTAATTTCCACTATTCTTTTCTTCTTTACTACGCACCATTTAAAAAAATTCATTTTTTGGGTTGCAACAAAATATGCATAAAAATAAAAAAATGCCTACAAAATTCACGATCTCATAACATTTGCAACTGTTTAATTAAAAAAGAAAATGTTCTAAATTTCTAATATTTTGTGTCATAGCCTTTGTTTTTTTCATGACATCTTTTAGGAATTGAGGCCATGATTTTTGCAATATAATCGCTTGGAATCGCGCTCCACTGATTTTCAATTTCAATATAAAGATCTTCACCTTTTTGGAATGCTCGGTTGCCAATTTTCGATTTAACTATCATCCACATGTTCTCAATCGGATTAAGATCAGGAGATTGAGCCGGCCACGACATGACTTTGACATTATTTTCTTCCAATCATGACTTAACAACTCTTGACGTATGCTTTGGGTCGTTTTCTGTATGTCTCTATAAATTGGTGTCTCTTTAATATAGTGAATTGTACCAATGCCATGACCTGAAAAACAGCTCCACACCATGATATTACCTCCTATATGCTTTACTGTTGGTGTTGTGTATCTTGGGTTAAACATCTGGCTTTTCGGTCGGCGAACGTTTTGCCTACCATCTGAGCCACGGAGATTATATTTCGATTCCTCGGATCACAAAACGATTTTCCTCTGCCAATCCTTGTGACCGGGGCAAATTGAAGATTCGAGTGTAGCTTTATTTTAAGATCGTCTTCTTGTACTGTTAAAAAACTGAACATGTTCTTGAACGCATACATCTAAAAATTAAAACATTATCCACTCGCGATCAAAAAAAAAACGAAATTAAGTCATAAACAATGTATAAAATTTCTGTTTTCTATTTTATTCTTTTTATCTTTTTATCGTTTTTTTTTTTTATTTTATTATTATCTTTTTATTTTTATTATAACTGTTAATGAATTATTTTAGATTTTTTAAATAAATTTGGTTGAAACAATTGTTGTCGTTATTATAGGGGTGTGTCACATGTTTTAATTTTTAGATATACGCGTTCAAGAACATGTTCTGTTTTTTTTAGCAGTACACGTACAAGAAGGCGAACTTAAAATAAAGCTACACTCGAATCTGTGTGGTTTATGTGTGTTCGAAACAAAAAATACGTACATATTAGAAAAATGTTCGTGTATGTAGATTACGAAATATTAAAACGAAACACAGTCATGATTGTGTTCGGCACCGTACAAAATTTAGAAACGCACATAATTGATATGAAAATAAAATAAAAATATGGGTTTGTTGCTCTGAGCTGTTTGTTTACATCCATATGTACTTATTTGTACGAGTTATTTATTCAGTGTGTGTTTTTTCTGAACTCTGATTAAAATTTCAAAAGCGATTTGAGTTCCAAATGTTGCGATCAGTACTGTAAGATTACGAAAATCATTTTAGTTTTTTAATGTAAGTATGTATAATATGAAACTGAATATGTATTTGAAAGAATAAAATGACATGTTTTATGTTTTAAAAAAATAATAAATTGTAGTAAAACAATTCATTTGAAAATTAAAGTTGGTGGTGAGAATTCAGTTTTTGAAGCGACTGTAGTTCAGGAATCGATAGTTTTGAAATCGATATAAAATTTTTTTGCTCACTGTATTTCACAATATTTTAATTTTTTTTTTTTTTGTGGTTTGCAACATAATTTAACTTGATTATGTTTTGGAGGTGCTACAAATACAAGTAGTTTTTAAAATGAAACAACAATAACTATAGTGGTTGATGTAATGGTTAATGAAGGGGAAAGAGTGTTGGGGATAAATAAACCCGCTGCCGTCATACCACAATACTCTCGTGTTTATTTTTCGTACATAAACATAACAACACAACAACAAAATAACTATGAATATATGTATGTATGTTGTTTACTTATTTATACATATTTATGTTTTCCTTTTTTCTACGTCGTACCAAATACATACATACATATATACATATCTTCCTATCTATGTATGTATGTATGTTATACACACCAGAATATTTGTATATGATGGCAAATTATAATACAGTTATGTATACAAATGTTTATGTTGCCAAACATGTTCACCTATGTTTGTTTGTAATCATAATGTGAATAGGCCTATGTATACTTAGGCAGATAATAAATTGGTATATTCAATTAAACATAAATTAGAACAAAGAAAATTTTCTATATTTTTTCACTTGAAAAATTAACTTTTAACGTTTATATAAAACCATATTAATGGGAGAATAATTTGCAATACGTGTTCTAATACACAAAACTCTTTTGTCTAATATCTAATAATTATATACATTAATGTAGATAGCAACAATAGACCTACCTACATGCAGAGATATACTTACATACATATCTACATATATAAAAAAAAATATATTTCATAACAACAAACGACGTGAAAGTAATAAAATTAAAACGATCATCACAAGAACAGCTGATTGAGAATATAAATAAACGTTATGTGTGTACGTGTGTAAATCAATTTGTGTAAATGTATGTATTTGTTTTCATTTTCAATTTTTATACCCTCCACATCTCAGTGGCAGAGGGTATATATAGGTTTGTCATTCCGTTTGTAACGCATCGAAAAACTAATTTCCGACCCAATAAAGTATATATATTCTTGATCCTTATCACAGCTCGAGTCGATATAGCGATGTCCGTCTGTCCGTCTGTCCGTGTGTCTGTTGAAATCACGCTCATTCAAAAAAAAAAGCATTTACTTAGGTCAGGTTACGAAAAAATTATTTGCCATAATTCCCACCAGGTTGGTATTGAAATCGGAGTAAATCGGGAGCCTCTGCGCTGAGAAATGAACAAAAGTTTATAGATACCTCTAAAAAAAACATGAAACCTAGTGTTTTCTTGTAATAGTTTCGTGGTTGAACATACAACAACATAAAAAAAGCCACAAAAAAAATGTGATTCATACATATTAACAATAACAAGAACACAACTACCATGAGCTATGTTAATAGTATTGCCACAAACCGAGGTGGAGGGTATCAAAGATTCGGCACAGCCGAATTTAACACTCTTACTTGTTTTCTTTTGCCTTCATCTCCTATTTCTCAACTCTGTAGATGGTATGAAATATAAAGATTACAGGAGGTTATTGCTTTAACATACTTTGATTTTTCGTAACAAGAAAAATAAATAAAACTAAAACGAACATTGTTGTAAATACTCACTTGATTACTAGAGAAAGAAAAACTAATAATTCTAATCGAATTATATGAATTCAAATGGTAGACATACAGTAAACCAATAAAAAACTTTTACAGTACTCTTACTTATGTTTATGTTGCATTATCTTTGAAACTATGTAGGTACACTACCCACATAAAATAAAATGCTAAAATATTCTGTACTTTATTCACTTTTCAAATAAATTGAAGAAAATATGTGAAAATATCATGTTCTTAACAAAAATTAACAAAAAAAAAACAAAAAAGGTACATTTCATGAGACCAAAAAAAAAAAACCCTTGTACACTCTTCATGTGACGCAGTATGGAAACGTACCGTTATCTAACCCAATTCTGTGGTTTTCTAGAATAACCGCGTATGTCATAAAATCAAAATGTTCAGGGGAGCCAAAAAACGTTATATTTGAAATTATGGGCTCGATATAAAGTTTTTAGAACTTTTTATTTAACAGTCCTGCAGATATGGGCAATAAATACTTTATATAAAATTTTGAGTCAAAAATCTTCAGAGGAATAGACCCTAGAGAAGGACGAAAAAACAATATGTAAATTACACTTAAAGTGTGTGCAGATAAAACAACTTATGTCGACAAACGTCGTTTTCTTTGAAAAAGAAAACTACCAATGCAACCACCCATGTAGACATACATAAGTTGTTTTTGCTTGAAAAATGGATTTTTTTTGTTCGTAAATAAAAGTTAACGGGACTTAGGATGAGAATATAACAACGTATAAAGAATAATAGGGACAAAAAATAACAGAAATAAGCACACAAGTTTTTATAAGTGGTTATAAACTAAAAACTAATCCAAAATTATTTTGCATTTTTTTTTTTTTTTTTTTTCATTAATAACAACGTATATCGCTATCTGTCGTTTTCTGAGAAAATAATTTGTCAGCGATCAAAAGTAGGTTGACATACGTCGTTAGAGCTGCAAATTAATTTAATAAACATTTAAGTTATGTACGGCGTTATTTAAAGAAAAAACTCAGAAATGGTCAACATTTTAAAAAAAAAAAAAATTGAACACATGTAAAGAGCGTTAAAAATTAATGTATTTGGCATCGTTAACTCAAAACTGACAAAAATGGACATACGCGGTTATTCCAGAAAACCACAGAATTTTGTTTCCACTCGCAGATTTCTCTTTATATTTCTATTGTGCACATGTCAGTATGCACGAAAAAAAATACGGATTCAAAGAAATGTAAAAATTTGTTGTAAATCTTTGGGAAGAGACAAAGATTTTGAGGAAAATTTGTGAAGTTGTAAAAAATCCGCACTCTACCGTCAAATGCATTATTGATATGTACCAACAAAAATGGGTTTTTAATTAGACCAAGTTGAAGTGGAAAGCCAAAAATAATTTCATCTTTACAAACGCAAAGGCAAATAGGTCGAATCATTAATGAAAATTCCAAAATATCGGCAGTGGTAATAGCGCAAAACTTAAGCGAACTTTGAATTGTTTAGGTACACACACAAATTGAAAGAAATTTTTTACATTCGAAAGGCATAAGAAGGAATAAACCCCGAAACAAGCCTCTATTGTAAGCAACAAATATAAAGAAGCGACTGGAATATGCAAAAGAGTAAATACTCCGTGATATTTACAGATGAGTCAAACTTCAATATATTTGGATACAACGGACGACGTTTTGTGTGAAAAATTCAGGGTACAGCATTGTACCCAAAAAATGTTTTTAAAGCGTTCAGACATAGCGGCGGCAGTATTATGGTTTGGGGTGCAATGCGAGCAAATAGTGTTAGAAATTTTCAGTTTGTTGACGGCACGATGAATAAATTTGTTTATTTAAAGATTTTAAAGAAAAATCTGCGACAAACAGCTGCAAAATTGGAAATTGTCGACAATTTTAGCTACGTTTATGACAACGATCTAAAGCATTCATCGTTTGTGATTTAAGAATGACTGCTGTAAAACTGTAAAAACGTTCTATCCAACCAATCCAAACGAATGACCCGATGTAAATCCAATCGAGCATTCGTGGGTCCATATAAAAAAAAAAAAACTATGATAAAATACCGTTAAAAACACAAAGCAGCTTAAAACTGTACTCTAAAACATATGGGCTTCAATTACACCTCACATATACATACATACAAAATTTGTCTTTATCAAAGCCATAAAGGTTACAAGCCGTTATAATTGCTAAGGGTCATAACACAAAATACTAGTTTTTAAAAATAATGATGAAAAACTTTATTTTTAAAAAATTTCTGAAATGTACAAGTCTTTTCTTTTTGGCTTCATGAAATGTGCTTTTTTGGTTATTGTTAATTTTTGTTAGGAACATGATATTTTCACAAATTTTGTTAACACTATTTGAAAAGTGTATAAAATACAAAATATTTTAACATTTTAATTTATATGTCTAGTGTACATAGTTTCAAAGATAATGCAACATAAACATATGTAAGTATACTGTACAACTTTTTTATTGGTTCACTGTGCTTATTTGTTAAATACCGTAGCTATATCTATATTATACAATTCAACACCCTTGTTGAGCTTATTGAATTTGTAATTTGTTTATCTTCTGATGAATCTTATTGCTCTGTCAAACCTCTTATTAAAAAAAAGTAATAATATCACATGTAGGAAATTGATGGACCTTGAAAGCCCTTATTGGAGAAATATAAAAAACATACAACAAATAATCAACTAATCTCTTTATAAAACTTCCATAAAAATTGATTTACAAATTATTCTGATTTCCATAATGTTACGCTGGTTACTAATCTGTTCGTTAAACTGATTACGCTGTACAACTGTTACACATTGTAATAAACCTTGAAATTCTAATACCATTTAAATTTAAAGTTAATTAGCTACTTTTTTTTGGGCCAGTAGTTATTATAATTTCTTATTTATTATGTTTTTATAAAAACAATGATGGATTTTTTAATTCTATCTGAAAAATACATTCCACTGTACAACAATTTTCGAATTGTTGTAAAATACTAGCAAAAATTTTTCCTAGTTTAAAATTACACAGCATTGTTACCAGGATCTTTTGTCTTCCCCCCCAAAAAAAATTTAAAAAAAGCCTAGACTTAAGAGGTTTTCAACTAAAAAAACCCCTAAATTTTAAATTTAAATATATATTTTTTTTTAATAAAAATTTAGTCAATATAATGCAATACAATGAGTGAGTGACAAAACAATAGAAACTTTTAACAAAATATATTTTTGACGACTTCAACGGTCAATACCAAAAAATTGGATCATGAAATTTCAAACTTTTTTATTAATTTAAAAAATAGCTTAACTTTAGGAAAAAATAATCAAAATTTAAAAGTATTTATATTTATGCTGGTGACAAAACATTGTACCGGACACCTTTACTTTACAATAACTGAAAACTTTCCCTCAACTTTTGGTTCCAATATATTGTTGGGTGTGCATTATTTTGATTTTTTCCATCAATGCAATACCAAAAAATTGGATCAGAAATTAAAAACTCTTTTATTAATTAAAAAAAAATATATATATGTATATATACATACATATATTAACATAAAATAGCTCAACTTCAGAAAAAAATAACAAAACTTAAAAGTATTAATTTTTATGCTGTTGACAAAACATTGGACGGACACCTCTATTTTTGATTTCAATATTTTGTTGGGTATCCATTATATTTTAGAACGCTGAGTCAATTAAATTGTTGATTATATCCATTGAAATTTTTTGGCACTCTGAATTAAGGAGATCTGTCTTGTTTGTGTAATTTCGTGTCCGTATTTTCCGATCTACAATTTCCCATAGATTTTCTATGGAATTGAGATCTGTTGATTGGGATGGCCATTCCAAAATACTAACTGTACTCGATTGTAGCTATTCGGTTACAATTTTCAGACCAGGGGCATATTTTCCTCCGAGTAGGGATGCATTACGTCATTTAGAATTTGCCTATACTCTATTTCAGTTAGAGTATTTTTTACTAAATGAATTGGTCCCATTTCTTGGCTCGAAAAGCAACCTGATAACATAATATTGCCATCGCCAAACCTAACAGTTTTATTTGTATGTATATTTTGAGTCTAGTCTTTTTTCCCTTTGGCAAACAGTTCGAGCACATTTTTAGTTTTAGATTTTTAATGACTTCTTTTTGAACATTTTTTATACTTTCTTATACTTTTTATACTTTCTTACTATAATGTACATATTTAACTTGTTTTACGGGGCCTGCCGTCACCGTACCTCCTGCACAATAAATCTTCTTAATTTGTAAAATTATGTAGGTATATATTATTAGAACATTTCTCACAAATTTTCTGGTTTTTAACTCTTCACAAAACCTTATTCTTGCCATTATTTTATAATGATTAACTATAAGATTAAAACATTGAAAACAAATAAGTGTGTGTTTACACATGCAATTTTTCTTGCTGAAGGTCTTGAGTTTATAGGCGAGACGGGAGAGGAGAATGGCAGGGGGTACATACTTTCATGTACTCTGAAATTCTCTTTTGTTTCTCGCTTCGTAATTGTCAATTTTACATTTTCTTTCATTTTTATGTTCGTTTGTGTTAAAAAAGATAATCAGCTGAAATAAAGTTAATTTTAATGAAATACAATTATAAAATAAATAGATAAAATGTAAAGTAAACATGAACAAATCTTGAATTTCAATACAAAAATTTCAGTGTGTAGACACGGATGAAAGTTTAAAAAAGAATTTCAAACAGTTTCAGAAAGAAAAGTTTCATGTGTAAACCGGCACTAAGAAAATTATAGTCGGTCAAGATCTAGTATACGATATCCTATACCATGCCCTATCCTATACCCTATCTCTTAGGTCCAATTAATTAGATATTGAAAATAACCGTAAACCAAATTTGAGTGGCGTTGTTATTTTTTTTTGCCTTCGGATATGAAAACATTCGTATTGGATGCTATATTTATATAGGGACTAGGTCGAAAAATGGACCGATCCTGAATATGTATATTTGGTAAGGTCACTTATATTTTGAAAAAACATATATGTACAAACCAAATTTGAGAAAAATCTATGCAATATTTTTGTTTTTGATAGATATAAGTGAAGATCGGGAATCAGCTTCACTTGGGGGCTATGCCTAAGAATAGTTCTACACGGTTTATTTGTGGACTACTAATAAATGGAATAGATAGACGGGCGGACTGACATCGCAGCTCTAGCCTGACCACATAGTGGTATAGGGTCAGAAACTAAATATCAAAATTTAAATTTAAGATTTTATACATTTTCTTTCATACCATCTTCTATTTTTATTGTTTTAATCAACTCTGGTACAGAAGTTTAAAAGTTTCCATTGTTTTGTCATCACTAAAAAAATCAAGTTTTCGTTTATCTATTTTTTTTTTATTGTATTTTTGTTTGTAACAAATTTGCTATATTTCAATAGAGAACACACTAAAGAGTGATATTAAAAAACAAAATTGATAAATTTAGAATTTTGTAAGTTTCCTATGTATTGTTACCCTGAAAAAAATTTCAAAAACCCCTTGCTTAAAGCGATTTTAAAAAACAAGAAAAATAAATGAAAATAACATATTTTTAATTAAGTTTATTTTAATTTTTTTAAGCTTTTTAATATTTTCACGCATCATCAGCCAAAACGTTCGCACAAAAAATTCACCATTTGTGAAGTTCACTTACAGAATACTGAAAAATGCTGATTAAATTTTTATAAAATTTTTTACAGTGAAATAAAAATGCTAAAAATATTTAAGCTAAAAATATACTCCGATTTGTATCACGTTTATAGTAAAATATTAACATAGAAGTTTATATTGTTACATAAAACTAGTTTTTTAAAATGTTGTATTGATATATTAATTTTTGAAAAATTCAAATTTCCTACTTAAATATTTGTAAAATATTGTAAAAATAAAATTAAAATGAATTGTTTTAACCCTGGAGTACTAATCATATTTTACATACGTTCTAACTAATGTTCGTCGATTCGACGATGTCTATTTCAAGATAACTTTTTCAGACAACTAAACTATATATTGATTTCCAATCAACGTTATTGCATTCCTAAATCTCTTAATAATAAAAAATTTAAAAATGTGTGATATATGTTTAATGAAAAACTAAGTTTATTTAAATTTCACATAAAATCATTTCATGAGGCAATTTTCCTAAGAGCCCTTCAAAAAAGGGACAATAAATAAAAAAAACTTAAAATAAGAGATAAAATTCAGATAAATTAAAATAATTTAAATTGAAGTAAATAAAAAACAAAAACAAACATGTTAAAAAACTTTTATTTGTACATGTGGCAGGAAGCTAGACTTTCTGCTCTCCACAAATTGGTTTATTAGGTATATCATATATTGAGATCTTCATACGTAATTTTTTATATGGGCAGAATCTACAAACACTTCGATTCTTTTCCGTTTGCACTCTCTGAGCATTGCTGTTATTATGATTTTCAACCTACGTCATCAAATTTTGTATATTTATTTTAGTAAAGTTTTTAAAAGTAGGTGTTTTCAACCTTTCTTTCATCCATGTATCTGCCAGGCTTGAGCGCTTTCATATATTCTCTGCGATTTAATAGTTATTGTAAAACTGAACATGTTGGGTGAATAAATTATATAGCTGTTTATAAAAGCTATATTCAGAATATCATAAAATATGCACATGTCATGTCCTCGAGTCAAAAAAATCTACCATATCTGGCTTTTTTTGTTTTAATATTTATAGTTCCTTCCTTGTTGCATGATGATAATAACAGTATGAAGTTATTGGGCTTTGGGTCATAAGAAAGTAATGTCAATTCTTGGTAGTAGAAGATCATGGAACTTTGACATTTATGGTCGTTCGTGTTGGTCAATACTTTAGGGATATTTTTTTAATTTGTACACAGTCTTCCTACAAGTATAAGATTGTATGGGGCTCTAAATAACGATATTCTGTAAGTTCCATGAATGTTCTTAGTAAGCTCTTTGATATAGTATTCTCCAACTGGTAAATCTTCACTATTTTAGCTTTTTTGAAGATATGTCATGGCGTTTACCATATATTTGGTGCCGTTGGTTTGTTAGAAATATACATACGGAATGATTTGTATTTGTAGTATTGAGCCTCTGGCAGCAAATTTAGAATGCTGTCCTCGGCAACTTCAGAACAAACAAAAGAAGAGTCATAAAATGAATCTTCATCAACGTTATTGTCCCACTTTTAATTGTTTCTTAATTGACTGGCTCAAGAACATCATCTGCTTCGGGATTAAATTTATCATCTGCTTCAGAACCGTCACAGGTCAGCATCAGTTAGTGCTCGTTTACATTTTTCCATTTTGGCATTCTATTGAGAAAAGCAGAATAATTGGATAAATGTGACGAGGCCTATAAATAAACAGCAATCCATGAAAAATTTACTCCACATATAAAAGTCACGTTATTACTAATCTTCGTCTATTCGACGAGCAGAAACCCTAAAACATTGATCAGAGCAAACAGCACAGAGATACACAGTAATAAGAGCGCGGTGCGCGTCGAATCGACGAACATTAGTACTCTAGGGTTAAACGATAAAAATAAAACAAATTTATACCGCCTTAAAAATTACCCAAAACTAGAAAAAAATTCTAAATCTAGGCGGAATATCCCCCAAGCCATTTCAAATGAGAGTTAAAATCAGAGTTATAATAAAAGAAATTTAGAGTAAATTATTAGCTATACATATATATCTTGCCATTGAATGAACGCGCGTTAAAGCGAGATATTACTGTATACATATGATTTTTATTGTGTACATTTTTTATCTCTGTTTTGTATTATATTTCTATCTGGCTCTCATAAAAGTAGTTGTTGCACAGCGCTGTCGCGCTGCTGGTCCCATTTGCAGCAAAGCAGCGATTTTGTTTTGTGGTGATGTGATAGTTGTTGTTGTTGTTGCTGTAAATTGAGTACACAGACAACTTTAAAAACCTTGAAACATTTATTTTTTCGTGTTACAATAGAAAAACCAATTTTCTTTCTCTTGCCATTATTCCATTACACTGCTATTTATCTCTATGAGAGTAAGTTGTGCTTATCTTATGCTCTTTCTATTTCCTAACCTTTACCCTATGCTCAGCAGTAGTGTACATTCGTTGTTATTATGATTCTCAAAAAAATCGTGTTTAAAAGCTTCCATGTTTTGTTTATTGTGTTCTTGATGTGATTTCGTTTTTTTTTTTTTTTTGTTCTAAACTACCTGTGTTTATTGGATTTTCGTGTCGTTTCTCAATGTGTTTTTAATTTATTTATTTTCCAAGGTTAAATAGGTAAAAAATTTTTTATTTAGTTTCATAATTATAAGTCAATGAAAATTAGAAAATCTCAGAATTGTTAATATCATTAAAATGTTTAAAAAAACTATTACAATTATTAAATATTTTTCAAATTTATGCCGCATTTTATTTAAACTTTTTACAAAAAGGTTATTTTTATACATATACCTATTTTAAACGAAATAAAACGCATCCCTCGAAAATCCTAAAAGTGCAAAAAAAAATAAGTTATTGCCTTCTTGCACGTTATAGGATGAGATATTACCCATTGTTCCCCCGTTTTGTTAAATTCTCACCCTTGAATGTAAAAGAGGGTAACACTTTTAGATCTTCCAAGGGAAAGATAAAACATTATTGCACTCTTTTTAGAACAAATAAAAAAAATTAACTTTTTACAAAAAAGTGTTGCTAAATTAGAAATTTTTTTCAGCAAAGAAATCAGCTTTAGTAATTATAATAAATAAAATTGAATGTTAAATTTTAAAGCTAAGGTTTGGAAATTATAAATATATGTAAGTACATAAACCAAATTGGGTATTAGGTATATACATATGTATATAAATTAGATAACATACGAGGTATTATCATCAATTTTAATTATTTTTAAATTGGAAAAATAATACAATAAAAATTAATATTTTTATATGTTGTTCTTAGAAATAATGAGAATTATGATTTATACTAAAGAAGTTGGCAATGCAATATTTTTAAATTAATAATATAATAGAAATATGTAGAATGTTCTTATTAAATAACTCTGTATATTTTAAAGAATAAAATGACATATGTTATGATTTAAAATAAATAAAATCATGTGAGTCCGATCACAGGGGAGATGTGTAAACATTATTAATTAAAGATTTTTTTATTAGACTTTCTTAAAATCAAACAGAAAGCGTCATCTATGTATCACTTATAGTAAACAACTGCAGGGGTTCTGCTAATAAAACATATTTATTATTATTTATTTCAACCGGTTAATTTTTAATTTTACATTTTTAATTTTTCATTTTTATTTTTCACATTTTATTTTTTCATTTTTCATTTTTTATTTGAATTTTTCTTTTTTCATTTTTTGTTTTTCATTTTTTATTTTTAATTTTTTATTTTTCATTTTCCATTTTTAATTTTTAGTTTTTTATTTTTTATTTTTAATTTTTTATTTATTATTATTATTATTTCTTTATTAATTTCCTGTACAACAAGACATGTCTTATAATTAAAGTACAGGATTTTCATCGTTCAAAAATTCGCCACAAAATTTTCATTTTTCATTCTTTATTTTTTCATTTTTCATCTTTAATTTTTTATATTTCATTTTTCATTTTTCATTTTTATTTTTCATTTTTTATTTTTATTTTTCATTTTTTATTTTTCATTTTTAATTTTTAGTTTTTTATTTTTCATTCTTTATTTTTCAGTTTTCATATTTCATTTTTCTTTTTTATTTTTCATATTTCATTTTTTATTTTTCTTTTTAATTTTTATTTTTTTTTTTTATTTTTAATTTTTTATTTTTCATTTTTCATTCTTTATTTTTCATATTTCATTTTTAATTTTTCATTTTTCATTTTTATTTTTTATTTTTCATTTTTTATTTTTCATTTTTAATTTTTAGTTTTTCATTCTTTATTTTTCAGTTTTCATATTGAATTTTTCTTTTTTATTTTTCATATTTCATTTTTTATTTTTAATTTTTAATTTTTATTTTTTTATTTTTAATTTTTTAATTTTCATTTTTCATTCTTTATTTTTCATATTTAATTTTTCTTGTTATTTTTAATTTTTCATATTTCATTTTTCATTTTTTATTTTCCATTTTTTATTTTTTATTTTTCATTTTTCATGTTTTATTTTTCATTTTTAATTTTTCATCTTTTATTTTTCATTTTCCATGTTTTGTTTTTCATTTTTTATTTTTAATTTTTAATTTTTTATTTTTATTTTTTATTTCTCATTTTTTATTTTTCATTTTTCATTTTTCATTTTTTATTTTTTATTTTTCATTTTTAATTTTTTATTTTTCACATTTCATTTATGATTTTTCATTTTCAAACATTAAATGTATCATAATTTTTTCACCAATACGATCATAAGTCTCATCGATTTTGTCTTACGTCTTACCTGTTACGCTGTTTTTGTGATTGTATTGTGAAATAGAAATTTACCCCCTACGCGTATAGATGTTTACACATCAAAAATATTAAATGCAGTAAAAAAATTCATTTGAAAATTAAAGTCTATAAAACGAAACGTTAAAATTTATATGATAAAATTTGAAAAATATATCAAAAACTTGAATTTTTCATACAAATTTTAATTGTTTAGTTATGGTTCGTTTTTTAGTTTCAAATAGTAAATGTGGCCGCCTAGATTTGGGCTCATTCGTCAACTTTTTTGTGTTTTTATATATGTACGTGTCAATAATTTGTTTGACGGTGAAACATGGTCCTTTTATTATTTCTCCAATTTGTTGTATTGATTTTTTGGAATCGCGTAAGTTAATTATAATTTTTCTTTAGAATTGGAGGCATGAGGCAACTGATACAACCTATGTCACAAAACTGCTATTAAATATATTTGAAAAAGTTTTTATTTACATTTTATTATGTTCTATTTCCTAAAAGTACCGTTATTTTTCTCCAGCAGCAAAAAAAAATGAGCACAAATGAGCACTAACTTTTAAGAGCTATAATTTTGCTGTTTTAAAAAATCATTTTTTTTTTTAAATTAACATTTAATACATATCGAGCCATAACTACCAAAAAGCGACAAATCAAAATTTTTCAGGATAAAGTTTTTTTAAAATTATTTTTGCTTTATCTTATGGCGTTTTCTTTTCTGGCAAAAATGTTACACGTTTTTCCCACTTCGCACTATTTTTCTCTTTTTGTGTTCTTTTCTAAAAAAAAATGTCAACCTTGCGAAAGGGTAACGTGTTCTTTTCTAAAAATGACGCACTATAAATATGTATGTGAAAAAGGTGAATTTTTCGCACTCTAAAAATTCAGTGGGGGAGAATAACACGATAAAAGAGCTGACATTTGTATTGTTTATAAATGTGTATTTGTGTGAAGAAACGAAAAAAAATAAGGAAAAGTGTAATTTTTATTGTTTTGATTAAAATAAATTATTAACATGGAAAATATCAGTTTTTTTTTTATCTTTTTTTCCTTTTTGGTGTCCAAGAATAAAAATGTCAAAAAAATCCGCTGTTCACTAAAAAATAGTTGCATAGTTGTGATTTTATGTTCTTTTCTGACCATTAAAAATGCAACATCTTTAATGTGTGAGGCAAACATTACAAAAATGTAACATTATAAAGTGTAACATTTTTTTCTTCAGAAAATAAAACGCCATTAGTATGTAAAAATTTGCACTTCCTTAAAAATTACTTTTGCTATAAATTCGTAACGGTTCTATTATGAAATTTTATCCGAGTATTAGCATAGTAAAAATATACGCTTACGGTTTCTATATTCAAATAGTGTACTTTTTGAATGAAAGCATTTCATACATAAATAATTTTAAAATTTTGAATTTATTATAAGAAAATTTTATACAATTTTATAAATGATTGGAGGTTTTGGAAAAAAACTAAGTTAGGTAGATATATTATATGAAAATAAAATTATAGTTAAAGAGGGTGCTTCTGACTCTGTAAAATGCCTTTCAATACATACATAAATATGTGTTTCATATTCAGCTGTTTTATATTTAGTTTTTTTTTTTAGAATTATTTGAAAACATTAAAAAATTTTAATAGGTTTGTGAAAAAACTAGACAGCTGTAAGGCAATATACAGGGTATTTCATTATGTCGTCTATTATCGTATAAGTTTAAAACCTGTTATCTCAATTACTCAGTTTTCTATAATTTCTATTCTTTGCTTAATACAGAATTTTATCGTGGCTGGGGTCTGTTCAGTTGTTTTTTGTTTATTATTTATTTACAGCTGAGTGTAACTTTTAACTGTGTAAAAAAAAAACAACAAAAACACTTTGTATATAGTGGTGATACAAAATATAAACATAATAATGCAAAATAACATATGATTCAGTCTTAAAGAGCAATAAACTACACAAGAGTGTATAGAACAAAGAGAAGAGCGTAAATAAATTGAAAAACAGATGTTTAGCAACATGTTGAATTGAAACAAAAAAAAAAAAACAAACACAATCATATCTATGTTGATGACAGACAATTTTCTAGGTGATATGTTTTGATAAATAAAGAGAAAGAGAGTAACGCTGGGATATAGAGTGTTATTATAAGAAACTACGTAGTTGTTAGATACTCTTATGTTTTTGCAAAGGGTACATATGTTTTATTATGATTTTGTTTTTCTAATATGTATATACATATAGATGTAGTGCTGTTATGAAACCCCTCATATGGTTTTTATTTTGCTTTCTATTTGTTTTTATTTTTTGATATGGAATGTATAAAAGAAGTATTGAATTATTAGATACGAAGGTATGTATCTACAATTTCATATACATACATTTGTAGTAGATATGCACATATATATGTATAATTATTGTATTTTTGCTAGTATGTATATTATATACAAAGTCATTTCTTTTGTATATGTATATAGTATTGATGTTGACGTAGTCGTTTGGTTTATTTGTTGTTATTTTGTTTTCATACACTCGTCGCTCAGCTGTTTAGAAAGTCATGGTACTGGCACACAATCAGTGAATATTATATGAACAATGAACGATTTGTGTAAGGATAAGGAGTTCCTAAACTTTTTTTTGCCTGTTCCAATATAAGAAAATTCTTACGAAAACAATAATATTGAGAGAAGCTTTTAGCTCAAACTATTACTAACTAATAAAATGAAAAAAGATATAAAGTCTAAATAACTAAAAAAAAAATAGTTTAAAAATATGTTTGTTAAAAAATAGTTTTAAATTTTTTTTTTATATGTTAAAAGCCAATATAAATGGGGAAGTTAAGATGGAAGGTTTCAAAATATACTGTAAATGCACTATAAAACAGAACATGAATTTAAAATTAATTCCTTCTAAATTTGATTTATATTTACTAGTTAAATGACTGAATTCCAATGTCTCTTAAAACCAGAAAACGAAAATATCAGTTATTTTGGAAAAAAAAATTATACAAATAAAGCATATAAAAGTTAATGTGGGAGAACTAATTTAAGTTAAATAATTTAGGTATTAATTTTATCGGAGAGAACCAAAATTATGTTTTGATTTAGATTTTTTCGACCTGAAGTATAAGTTATTATTTTTTTTATATATAACCACTGCAAAACAAAGGCAAGGAATGTAAAGAAAAAAATTAATTCGAAAATACGTTGGCATTAATAGGTATTATTAAAAACTAGCAGATTCCAGCACTCGAAATTCGAGTGCAATTTCTAAGCAACTTTATTTTTCAACTTAGCCAATTCAACCAACACTTTTTTAATTCATTATTATTGTGAATAAGATAACAAACTCATTAACAAATTTAATAAACACACACATAATATATGTGTTAGTAGATGCAATTAAATGCAATTTGCTCAAAATAAAGGAAAAAATTTAAAAATCTGTAAATCTGGTGAACAGCTAAAAAGAAATACCTTTCAAACACCTTTGTCAAAATCGGGATAAACGGTAGAACAAATCATCGGTAACAAAAAATCGCCTAGCCTATTAATATTATGGATTAAAAACTCCAGCGAAGCTTACTTTTTTGCCTATGTTTGATTTTTATATATGTATGTTCGAAAAATTAAAAATCAAAAAATAATTGTTAATTCTGCTCTAACAATTAAAAATCAAACAATAAATTTTATTTCTATTCGAGAAAAAAATATTAAAAAAAACTATTCACTGCTTTTGGTTACTGACGAGGAATGGGGACTTGACACGAAACAGCTGTATAATATGTCTTGTAGAATTTACAGTGGATGACAATACAAACTTTTAAAAAATTCTGAATTTGCCAATTTTGGTTTTTAATAATTTTGCGTTAAGTCCTAAAATTTTTTTGCGAAATAACTATTTGCTGTGTTCAATATCGAAAAATAACAAATATGTTACAAACAATACAATAAAAAATATATAAACGAAACAAAAGTATTTTTTTTTAGTGCTGTCAAAACAATGGAAACTTCGAAACTTCGGTAAAGAGTTGATTAAGATGGTATGAATGAAAATCTATAAAATATTAAATTAAAATTTTAATAAATGATGAATTATTATTCGACCTTTGAAATTTATGACTTTTAATAAATTAGTCGAGCTCGAGGTCACGTTTTTGTTTATAAAATATCCTTTATTATTTTAATTTTTCTCCTCCAATATTTCGTCATTCTTTGAATGACATCTTCAGGGAGTATGTACAACAGCAAAATATATACACACAAAATTTATTGCCGCTGCGGTCCTCTCATGTCAAGTGTCTAATGTAATATTGACATGAGAGGACCGCAGAACATAATAAAAAGTTGCGATAAATATAAATGGTTAATAAAAATATTCATTTGAAAATTAAAGTTGGGTGGTGAGCACTCAGTTTTCGGAGTGACGGTACAAATTTGTAAATTAATAAAAGTGTTTTTGAGCCAATTTTTTTTGAGCGAATTTTTTTTGTTCAAGTCATCAAAAATACATATATTTTGTTAAATGTTTCCATTGTTGTGTCACTGAATTTTGTATCTGAATTTTTGACTTATTTGTATTTCGCTTTTTAATTTTCGAACAGAAATAAAAGTTATTTTTATATTTTTATTTTTTCGAGCAGAGATAAAAGTTTTTCTTTATTTTTTCGAAGAAACATTAAAGGAATTTATTTTACCATCTGACACGAATTCCCGTCCAAAGCATTTAAAATTTACTTCAATAAATTCATAAAATATTTTTAAATCCATTAATAAATAGTTCACTGAAAGTATTTCTTAGTGGCTGAAGTCATTAATATTTTTGTTATGACCGCTTAAGTCTATTTAAATAAAACTAGCAGATTCCAGCCCTCGAAATTCGAGCGCAAATTCTAGGAAATTTTATTTTTTCATTAAATAAAGACCCTAAAAGTATGCTAATCAATTATAGCCAATTCACAAATCAGCACAAAAAACAAACTCATTTTTATTACAAACACATTAACAAATTTAATAAACACACACATAGCATTGTATAATTTTATGTATGTGTTAGTAGCAACTTCAAATGCAATTTGCTCAAAATAAAGGAAAAAATTTAAAAATCTGTAAATCTGCAAATCGGCTACAAAGAATTACCTTTCAAATAATATACGTTTGGTCAAAATCGGGATAAAACGGTAGAACAAAACATCAGTCACAAGAAATCGCCTAGCCTATTAATATTATAGATATGGGAACATAATAATCTGAAATGAGTTATGAGAAAATTAAAGCCCAAACATCCTCGAATTTTTCAGAGATCATTTATACTTTTTGAGTGACATAAGTTAAATACTTTTTCAGTTATTCAAGACATTTGGTAAAAATTTCAATATTTTCTAGGACTTGCCTTAATTAGGGAATAAATTCCTAAGAAGTTCTGATTAAGGCTCAATTGCATGTACATATTAGAAGGAAATTAAAGATTTCCATTCAAAGCCAATATTTTAGAATGTTATTTGAATCCTGTTAAAGATTACCAAATAAAGCGGCTTAGGGCCATTATTACAACTTGCCAATAGCTAAAGTTAGGATGTTATCAGGCAGATTATTAGTTTTTCGTTATTACAACTATACTTTAAGCTAAAAGGAAGATATGGTTGCCTTTAACTTGTAACGTGAGGTTTATATATTTAATATTGCCACATTTTTGACCTATGAAGACGAAATTCACATCAATTTAGTTTTGGAAATAAATTTATTTATAGATACTTAAATATATGCTTGTATATTTTTAAAAAGTTTTATTACACATTTACAACAATTATGCAACTTATAATAAAGGTTTTTGGTTTTTATTCTATTTTTATTGTTTATTTGCGAACAACTAAAGGAACGTTGCCACTATGTATTTTGATAAATCAATTCATTTGGTCTAAAGTAATCGGTGTTTCCCTTAGTGCTGCCACAATATCAAAAATATTAATTTTATTTTAATGGGAAGTTGTAATAACGAAAAGAAGTTAAAGGTAACTTTATTGCTCACTTTAGCTAAAGTTACCTTTAACTAACATTTACTTTGAAGGCAAGTTGTAATAATGGCCCTTAAACTTGTAAAAATCCAAATGATCCAAATCAACTCAGTTAAGCCCTATTTTCTTAAAACTAATAGATATAATTCATAAAAATTGTAGCTCAATGTTTGTACATATACGAATACATAGTTAGGAACCACTGGTATACAGTATTTTCCTCCGCCACACACCTCCTTTATGTATATTTAGACTGGTTGACTGCCTGGTTGTTGTTTGGTTTGGTTTTTTTTTTGTTCGTTCGTACAATCGTTGTTGGTTGGGTTTCTGTTCAGCTGAGTATGTATAGATTTTTACGTAGTCAGTCGATTTCAAGCAACGTGAGTGTTAACAACAAAAAAATTTTTCCCATCCAAACGGAACGCGAACGCGAAACTAAAAGTAGTAGATCAACAACACCAGCATTAAGTATAGTGAATGTAGAGTGTTTTTCTGTCAAAGTAGAAGAAAAACGCAGGAGTGCTGACAGTGTGTAGAGTATTACGAGTGTCGTGTATGTGTGTATAGCGTTTTGGAAATAATATTCAAAAAAAAAAAAGAAACAACAAAAAAAAAAGTGCAATTCAGTTGTGAATAGCTATTGTGTTGTTGTTGTTGTATACTGACTGTTCTGTCTGTAAAGAAGAAAAAAAAATAGAAGTTCGTGTATAAAATACTGCGTGAAGTTGTCGTTTCTATTTTGTGAAGTTTCTTACACAAAAAGACACAAAAAACACAGAAAGATATTAACGATATTTTAATAAGTGAATACAACTAAGGAAAAAGTAATAAATATTTTTAATTTGTAATTTTAAAGTATGCAAATAAAATTAATTCCATTTTAAAGTTAAAGAAATCCCTAAAGTAAAAGAAAAACAAGTTTACAAGAGAAATCATTTTAAATATCTATCGACATTTTGATAATATTCTTAAGAAGTAAAGCCAATATTCTCCAATTTCATGGTGAAATAAAAATTTAGCTTCATTTTAACTCAAGCCAACTTAAAAGTGACTTAAAATTAAATAAAAAATAAAACTAATCTTGAAAACTTGTTTTTAAAGTAATTCTTACAATTGTCTGTATTTGTTCCAAAATGGTTAATATTAAATAACAGTTCATAATGCATCAATAGAAACATTTTATTTACCTAGCTATTTTTTCTTAAAGTTATATACATATTAATATTGCTCTTCAAAAGTGCAAAATTGCAGTTCTAAACAAAAAAAAAAAAAATGTAACACAAAATTAAGGAAAAACAACAATTTTCTGCTGACAGACAGGAATACATTGTCTAACAATTTATTAAATAAAATATATATATATTTTTTGGAAATTGTTATACCTACATATATGTATGTATGTACATATTGTTTACAAAAGAAAGAAAAAAAAATTATGAACTTCCTTCTTAGTGCAGTACGAAAAAAATTTTTTTGTCAGTTATCATCGACCAAACAAATACCCTTTGCAAAAAAAAAATAAATAATACAAAATCAGAATTTGCTTTTAAAAAATACATAGTTTAAATTCATAAAAAATTAAAATTACTCCAAAACTGATTTTAAAAAAAACTTGTGCATTAGGGTGGAGTGACTTTTTATGATTTTTTCGGCTCTAAGTGGGATCTGTTGAATTAGATGTAAAAATACTATACTTATGTGAAATTTAAGGCATATCGGAGTTCATCTTGAGGGGGCCCACAGCCACAGAAGATTTTGAATTAAAATGTAAAATTTTGTAAAATCGATATTTTTAAAGCTGATTGTAATTTACTTGATCACAGTTATATGTACATATCGATAGCTTAATATAAAAAAAGGCGTAACTCGGTTTTTTGTTACCTTACAGGAGAAGGAAAAAACTTAATAAAATCCGTAAATTTTAGATACATAAAAAGTTTTAATGCAATTTTTAATAAAAAAAAAGAGATAACACATTTTATATCTCATTTAAAGAAAAATTTGAAGCAAGGTACATCTGACATTTGTCTACCAGAATAAACAAAAAACACTATTTTGAAAAAAATTCAATTACGCCTTTTTTATATTAAGCCATCGATATACACAGTGTTACAAAAGTTTACATACCAAAGACAAATTTCAGTTTTCTTGAAGAAAATATGATATTACTTTCTTTTTACTTCCACTTTTTGATGTGTAAACATCTATGCGCGCAGGGGGGTAAATTTCTAATTCACAATACAATCACAAAAACTGCGTATTATGTGAGCGTAAGATCTTACGCGTAACATGTAAGCATTAAGACAAATCGGTGTGACATGATTGTTTGGTGAAAAAATTATGATATGTAATAACCTTTTTGTCGCTGTTTTCTGCATTTTATTTATTACCAGATGTTTAAACATCTCCCCTGTGATCGGACTCACATGATTTTTTTTTTTTTTAAGTTAAAAAAAAATCATTTTTTCATTTTTTTTTTTTTTTGTTGATATTTTTTTTTTTTTTTTTTTTTCGTTGTTAACAAATAACCAAAAACGTGTAATTTATCATTATTTTATGTTACATCTATAATAATAGGCAAGGCGATTTTTTGTGGCCGATGTAACTTTGTCAGTTTTGAACCGATTTTGATCAAAGATACCTCATTTGAAAGGTGTTTCTTCTTAGCTGTTCACCAGATTTACAGATTTGCACCGTCTGGAACACTTTTTTGGAGTAATGCTCATTTAAAGTTGCTTCTAACACACATAACACATAAGATTATACAATGCTGTGTGTGTGTATTTATTAAAATTGTTAATGTGTTTCCAAAAATTGTATATGAAAAGCCCTGTGTTGAATTGAAAAATAATTCTGTGGTTTTCTGGAATAATCGCGTATGTCCATTTTTGTCAGTTTTGAGTTAACGATGCCAAATATATTAATTTTTAACGCTCTTTACATGTGTTAAATTAAAAAAAAAAAAAATTGACCATTTCTGAGTTTTTTCTTTAAAGAACGACGTAACTTAAATGTTTATTAAATTAATTTGCAGCACTATCGACGTATGACAACCTACGTTTGATCGCTGACAAATTATTTTCTCAGGAAACGACACATAGCGACATACGTTGTTATTAATGAAAAAAAAAAAGAAATGCAAAATAATTTTGGATTATTTTTCAGTTTATAACCACTTATAAAAACTTGTGTGTTTATTTCTGCTATTTTTTGTCAATATTATTCTTGATACGTTGTTATATTCTCATCCTAAAGAGCTGTCCGCAGCTTGTTAAGGAATCTTAACATAAAATTTTCATATATTTCTTAAAGAAAAAAAAGCACAAAAGTACCTTTCCTAACTTAATTTACGTCAAAAAAAAGTAGTAAAAACAATACTACTTTTTAAAAAGCTGCAGACTATCAACAGAAATTTTTTGACAGAAAAATTCCTTAAGCATTTCTGAAGCGTTTTTTTATATGAAGATTTTGAATCCTTAGCAAGCTGCATACAGGCCTTAAGTCCCGTTAACTTTTTGTTGACGAACAAAAAAAAAATCCATTTTTCAAGCAACAACAACTTATGTCTACATGGGTGGCTGCATTGGTAGTTTTCTTTTTCAAAGAAAACGACGTTTGTCGACATAAGTTGTTTTATCTGCACTTTAAGTGTTATTTACCTATTGTTTTTTTCGTCCTTCTCTAGGATCTATTCCTCTGAAAATTTTTGACTCAATATTTTATATAAAGTATTTATTGACTATATCTACAGAACTGTTAAATAAAAAGCTCTAAAAACTTTATTTCGAGCCCATAATTTCAAATATAACGTTTTTGGCTCCCCTGAACATTTTGATTTTATAACATACGGTTATTCTAGAAAACCACAGAATTTTGAACATAAACCAATAACAACAACAATGCATACCTTTAGGTGGCATACAAGGTGGTTCAAATATCTTTAGGCTCTTATTTCTGTGTGTTCAACAAATATTTATAATTAAATGAATTTAATTAATTAAATAGAAAAAACAATATTGAAAGAAATAAATCGAATGAAAAAATAAAGTTTCCTAGAATTTGCACTCGAATTTCGAGGGCTGGGCTCTGCTAGTAAGTAAACATACCCTGCAATAAAAATGATGTACCGTTATAAGTGCCGCTAGAAATTTCGTGATGCTTTAAAAGTAGAAAAGTGATGAATTTTTGATACAAAGTATTTAGAAATAGTACATTTACAGAATATTTTTCAAAAATCCCATTTTTCTCGAAATCTGCAAAAATAAAATCCTTGTCAAAAAATTTTGGCATGGGATTTACCTAAAAATTCACACAGTTATTCTCTAACGTGCATTTAACAAGACCTTATAGAGCTGGATTATTTTTTTTTAATTTTGTTTAAGAAAATTTTTCAAAACTTGAAAAAGGAGTTTTCAAAATTTTATCAAAAAAATTTCCATTTTCGGTCTCAATGCTTAATAGGTTAACAAGGTGGTAATAAAACAATACTTCAGATCTGAGTACTTACAGGTATAGAGACTAAAACAAAATATTGGCTTTAATTAATTTCTTAAAGTTGAAAAAAAATGCCATCAAATTTCATGACCTAGTTTTTTTTTTTTTTTGGCACAAAAGTGGTCTGGGGCATTTGCTATTTTTTGGCGAGTTTTTATTCGATTTTGAAGTTTTATAGGTTTTTGAAAAGATAATTTAATACTGATCTCGATTCATATAATAACTTGTTGGAAAAATTAAACTATAAAACGAAATTTGCGTTAAATCTGAAAAAAGTCATATTTTCCCCATATAAAAAAAACTTGAAATTTTCAATCGCGTTGAGCCACCTCTAAATGTTTTTTGATTGGCCCAAAACTTTGTATTTCTCACTTTTTTTGCTATTCGCATATTTCTAGGGGGTGCGACCGAGAGTTTGAACACTTTTTTTTATAAAGGGCAACCCTAATATACATATATACAATCTGAAAATTGTTGTACCGTGTAATGCATTTTGCAGTAGAAATTATAAAAACACAATAAGAAATTTATAATAAATAATGGTCAAAGAAGAAAATCAATTAACTATAAATTTAATTGGTATTAGAGTTTAATGCTGGCTACATACCAGGCAACGGTTGCTTCAACGGTTGCATCAACCAACGAAAAATATCAAAACTTTTTGATATTTCTGCTTGGTTGAGGCAACCGTTGCCACGTGTGTATCATTGTTGCTACAACACATTGAAGCAACCGTTGCCTGATGTGTAGCCAGCATAAAGGTTAATTACACTGTGCAACAATCCGAAATTGTTGTATGTACACTGTTATTTTTAAAAATACAGAAATTTAAAACGATTTTTGGACTTAAAAAAGCCGTTGGTACAGATTTTCATCTTTAAGCAGTCAAGTAAAACACTTTCAAATGGAGAAAACTTAAAAAAAAATATGATTTTGATTTAATTTAAATATGTATTAAAAAATTTAAAAAAAAACTTCATGAAAGTATAAACACAATCAGAACGTTGCTGTGTGTCTTATATAAAACTGACAAAAAAAAAAAAGAAATATCAGACCGAAGTTTCTCATAATTTCATTTTTCAACTCGTATTCTCTCTCTAATGTTGCCATATTATTACAAAATTTCTGTGGTGAATATAAATTTTGTAAACAGAAAACACATGTTTTTTATGTTTATGGATGCCCATTTAGATACTTTTTTAAGATCTTCATTAATTTTTCTTATGCAGTCGGGTTGCATACATTTGTATATCACAGTTTTCTAGTTGTGAAGGTAAGTCGTTGGAGTATATGGAATACAAAAGAGGACCAAGTATTGAACCTTCAAGTACACCACGCTTAGTTAGAAAAGTGCTTGTAAACATTGTAAACTGATTTACTTATACCACTAAGATATTTGACAATAAAGGCCCATTTGCATGATACCACTCAGTCGTCTGATTTTTCCACATAAAAATCCGATGAAATTCATCCATCCGACTGTAATAAAGTCGTACCGATATTATTTCTGCATACTTAGGCCATTTAAACAAACACAGAAAATTTATTTTGAAATTTATATTTCATTTCCACTCTCTTTGTTTTTGTTTACATTTTTTTTTAATATTACAAAAAAAAAAAACAACTCTGGCCCGATAAAAATGACAAGTTTTTAGAAATGTTTCTAAAAATGAAAAAACCATCGGACTTTGAAAATAAAATTTTACAGACTGTCAATTTCATAACATAAGCTTTTTATTGTCACAAAGTGTGTGGCCTTAATATTGTTCATTTAATTCACTTTTACTCCAAATTGATGTTACCGAAAAAAGAAGAAAATTTTATTTATTAAACAATTAAAACTATAAAATTTAATACAAAAAAAAATATACACACAAAAATAAAATTGATAATATTGTTTGTTGTTGTTTTTTGGTATTTTTCCGCAACGGCCCGCATCGTTTGGTTGTGCTTATACTCTGACACTTTAAACAAAAATGCAAATATGTAGAATTTAAAAATTTGAAATCTGTTTTTAAAAATAGCAAAATCTTGTAATAAATTTTATTTCATAATTAAATATATAATTTTTTTTTTCTTTCTACTAAACAATATCCATCCGTTATTAATTTTGTTAACTAAATATTTTTTTTTATATATTATGACAAAAGTGGCTACGAAACATTTCGTTAGTTTCATTAAATTTTAAAAGGCTTCGCTAAAAATATAAAAGAAACTTTTGTGTATTCTATGAATATATGAAATAATCAATAAATGAAAAAATGTTTCATATTTTGCAACTTTCTTTGAAAACTTTTATTTACAAATTTAATATAATTCGTGTTCAAATAAAATGTTGTTAGCGATATCCTAACAAAAAATTATTTCATATTTATTCAATTATGATTAAGTAAAATGCAATCAGCTGAAAAAGAATAGATTTAATAAAATTTTTAATTTTTAACAATGTTTAGATGCTGCGGGGATCGTGAAGATAAACACCGATCGGCTTGAAATTTGACATGTGCCTAATATTTTTACATATAAGTATTAACATAGATCTTACATAGATTCTTGGTATCGTTCCTTAGCAGCAGGATATTATTCAAAGTTTATGAAAAATGGAGGCATATTAATTTTAAACATTATTTTGGATTATAATACAGTGCACAAAAAATCTTACTAAATGTTTTACGTTTGTCAGAGAAATTGTCAGGTTCCATTTTAGTATATTAAAAGTATATGTTTCCAAACCTGTTTGGTGGGGCAAGTAACCTAAAAACGAGTTGTATTAATCGACCATAACCTCTCTAATCGACCTTAAACTCAGTTAAAATAGAAATTTTTTAACGGGTCTAAGATATAGTGTGAGCTTTGTTGGTATGGTTTCTGAGACCATCATATAAAAATAACATTCATACATACTAAATTACTTTTGATAATTTTACACCAGTTTTTTTGTGTTATGTAAAAAATATTTTAAATCAAGATACCTATATGAAAAAATTTGTGCGAATACGGAAATATTTTTTTAATATATATATAAAGTCATTAACTGCTGCAATCATGTTAAGTTAAAATTTAATCTACAGAAAATATAAATCATTTACACGTACTCGTATTTTATTTATAATTAATTTTTTTTTTATTGGTCTTCCTTCGAATATTGTTCTACAGTTATGTGAAAAATGATAGGGACAGATATAAAAGACATACATTTGATGCAAAAGCAAGTGAAATGAGAGAATTGTCGCTAGTTAACAGAATTAATTGTTTGCTTGTAATTTACAAAAAGCAACCCCGTTGAGATTTTATCCATCTTGAGAAGTCATTATAAATTATTTTGTTTAGAAAATATATAATTTTCATGTGTTCTGGATTTCGAACAAAATAAAAATAAAGAAAAATACTAAACAAATTAGATTTGCACTAGTTGCTATTCAAATAATTGTTTGTCCAGCACTTTATTGAGTACCCTTTATTGCTCAATACTACTCGGCATTTTCTACCGTTATCGCGTTCAGCGAAACCATAATAAGTGGCCAAAGCTCATCATTGTTGGTTGGACACTTTCTTCTAATCGATGTCTTTACTACATTGCACAAATTTTCTATTGGTTTTAGATCCGGAGATTGTGATGGCCACTCTACGATAATAAGGTTATTGTCCTTAATGTACTTCTTTGTGTATTTGGGATCATTGTCCTGTTGGACCACCCATTTAACTTACGGCAGCATTTCAGCATTATCTGTTGCCTTCATAATGCCCTGTATACGCGGTAGCAGTCCTACACCATTGCATGAAAATGCTCCCCACCATGTTTTATTGTTTTAACAGTAAACTTGGATTTGTACGCTGTGTTAGCAGGTCTTCTAACGTGATTAACACCTCGGTATGAGTTAAATAAATGAATTTTGGTGTCGTCAGACCAAAGAATATTACACTATTTTTCTTTAGGCCAGATGTCATGTTTTTCAGAAAATTTTGATCTTTTTGTACGTTCTTCGTACACAAAATGGGTACTTTCCCAGGGCTTCGAGTATCTCTGACACTTTCCTATAAGAATTTCCTGCATTAAACAAATCTTTAATATTTTGCAAGGTTCAGAGAATACACACATCAAACACACAATTTTCTTTTCTAAAACAACCAACACATATTTTAAATTTCATGTCAATTATGTGTGTTTCTAAATTTTGTACTTTGTCGAACACAATCATGCATGTGTTTCGATTTAATACTTGATTATGAACACGAACATGTTTCTATCACGTATTGTTTTATTCGAATACACATAAATCACACAGTTTCGAGTGTATCTATATTTTAGGATCGTGTTCTGTTCGTGTTCTCAAAAAAAGAAAAAAAAAAACAGAACATGAACAATACACATGTTCGAGTGTAGCTTTATTTTAAGTTCGTGTTCTGGCACGTGTACTGCGGAAAGCAGAACATGAACAATAAACAGGTTCGAGTTCAGTGAATAACAACAGTTTAATTTTAACCACACAGAGAAATATTTATATATTGTTTATGAATTATTTTTGTTTTTTTTTATTAGTTTCTTATTTTTATGATTATTTTTATTTTTTTATACCCGCTAATGAATTATTTTAAATTTTTTAAATAAATTTGGTTGCCACAATTCTCGTCGTTATTATCGGGGTGTATCGGATTTTTCCGATCGCGAGTGGATAATGTTTTAATTTTTAGCTGCACGCGTTCAAGAACACGAACTGAAAATAAAGGTAGACTCGAACTTGTGTATTGTTCATGTTCATGTTCTGTTTTTTTTTTTTTTTTTTTTTTTGAGAACACCAACAGAACACGAACTTCAAATATAGCTAAACCTAAACCTGGGCACTTGGAATGAGTTTGCTAATCTAAGAACAGTGCTACACAACCCACATTCCGAAGTTATTCCAACGAGTCAATAATGAGCTTCAACGCCCTCCTGTAGCTCTAAAATAGACTTTGAAGCTCCTGCCCATATATGGGAGTAGCATTCCATTTCCGGTCGGATGTAAGTGGTATAGATTTTAAGGAGATCAGAAGGCGTAAAGTAATTTTTGCACCGTTTTAGAAAACCAAGACACTTGAATGCTTCTTTTGACACTTGAAAAATATGCTCGTTCCAACGAACTTCACATTGAATTCTCATGCCCAGAACATAAAGAATATCCGATTCCTCAATACCTATGCCACCCATATGTACAGATGAAATTGTTTTCTGCTCATTAAAATCAACCCTATTCGCTTTAGATTGTTAACAGGTCTTCATAGATTGTGTCATTCATTGTCCGCCTTATGCCCCCAACTTCCAAAGGTCTTGGAAGATGGAAAATTAATGACAAATGTTGCTGTCATCTGCGAAAGAGTATATAGAATTGAAAGTTTGGCCAAAAAAGGTCTTTCAGAAGGATAAGGAAAAGAGAAGGAGAAAGGACAGAACCATGGGGTACCCCTGAATTAAGCTGAAACTCATTGGATGAGACCACATCAAGAACAACACGTTTTGCGATAGAAGCCAATACCGACCCCGAATGCAATAAGCTTTGATATCAATGCACCGTGCAAATGCGATCAATTGCCTTGGAAATATCTAGAGCAATCACTTTAGGTACTTTCACCAAAATTGTGAATGGATCGACTTCAGCGCTCAGAAAACAGTGCTTCCGTAGAACGATTTCCACGGAAGCCATATTGTTGATCATTAAGAAGTGAGTTGGCCTCTAGGTTGTTGACAAGATGGAAATTGATCATCACCTTTGAGAGCGCAGAGCAGATTGCAATTGGATGATAACTTTAACCAAAAATTACTAAAATTGATATAAAATTGATTTCCAAATATATTATACATATTTTGTACTAAAATTTTCTTTTTTAAACTCTTATAACTCATACTCTCTGTCTGTCTGTCTGTCTGTCGTGGGGCAACCCCATTCCCCCTTTTCCAATTGGTCTGAAACTTGGCCCATAGTCTTGTTGTGACTACAGATTAATTTTGGGGTAGTCACGCACAATCACGCATAGTCACGTACAGTCACGGAGTGATCTAAATGTCATTTCCCCTCATCCGATCGATCTGGAACTTGGTCCATACACTTGCTGTGAAAAAAGATTAACTTTGACTTAGTCACGCACAGTCACGGAGTGATTTAAAACCCATTTCCCCTTATTCGATCGGTCTTGTGACTATGGAGTAGTCACGCACAGTCACGGATAAATTAAAACCCCACTTCCCCTCATCCAATCAATCTGAAACTTGGTCCATAGACTTGTTGTGACCAAAGACTATTTTTAAAATAGTCATGCATAGTCACGGAGTGATTCAAAACTCATATGCATAAGGAAAGAAAGACTTTTAATAAAAACTTTGTTTTTATGGGTTAGATTATTTTTTAATTTATTGGGAAAAAATTCCTTTCGCTTGCTATTTTGCTAACGAGTAAAATATCGCTAGGTTGCATTCGAATGGTCAGTCGTTATCGAATCCCAGAATCAGCAATTTCATCGCATTTTATTCATTATGGTATAAGAAAATCGCAAAAGTACAAATATTCGCACGCTCGAATAAGAATGCACACGTTCGCTTACGACTGTGAAAATTTGGCTCCTGACAAATTACTTTGTCTCGGAATTTGTTTTTTGTAATTTACAATAAGAAAATTAATTCGGTTACTTATCGCCAATTCTGTCATTTTACTTTTTTCTCATCTTATTTTGATTATTCACATCACTGCCCTTATTATTTTTCACACAACTGTAGATATATACTTTTGAACAACTTTGGAAGTTCAGTGATTTTTTAAAATATTTGCCAAAAGCCATTTCCTATGGTGTATATACCTATAAGAGCTGTATGCAGCTTGCTAAGGAATCAAAAACTTCCTATAAAAAAACGCTTCAGAAATGCTTAAGGAATTTTTCTATCTAAAAATTTCTGTTGTTAGTCTGCAGCTTTTTAAAGAAAGTAGTATTGTTTTTACTACTTTTTTTTACGTAAATTAAGTTAGGCAACCCAGGCTTCGAGCAGGAATATCAAATTTTTCGTTCTTTCTGAACGGAATTTTGACAGGAGAGGTAAGCATAAACAAAATGTAATAAGCTTAAAAAATTAGAAGTTCTTTTTCAGTTGCAAACATGGTTGTTTTCAATTTCAATTTCACAATTGACGGAAAACAGCTGATTGCTACTGTTGCACTGAAAGGTACTTTTGTGTTTTTTTTTTCTTTAAGAAATATATGAAAATTTTCTGCTAAGATTCCTTAACAAGCTGCATACAACTCTATAGAGAGAAAAAATTATTAATTTTAGCTAAAATTTGTTTAAAATTTTACAAAACCCTAATTTTGCATAATTTTTTTACATCTTTAATTGACAAACTACCTACAAATATATTGCGCAATTCTATCAATAAAACTCCTCCATTCAACTGCAAAGTATTAAAAAAAAGGCTTTTTTTTCTTTTTAGTTTTAGAACTTATAGAAAGAAGGGTTAAATGTAGTTTTCTTTGTTGCTTGAGATTTGCCATTTTCTTGTTGTCAAGTTAAATAATGTGCTCTCCATATCGTGTAGGGTGTGCATCAAAATGTATATTATATAATATTAAATAATAATTTATAACAAACTATGTAACTATCAATGCAATTTTAAAATAAATATATTTATGTTTTTTTGTCTGCAGCGCATTTTATTATAATCAAATATAATTGAACAATACAAATAAAATAAATTTATATAAAAAAAAAAATATACCCTACCTACTATATACATATATTTAATAAAAGTACGCAATTGGTAAATGAGTGAAACAGTTACAACAACCACACTAATTGGAACTATGCCAATGGTTTACAAAACTAAATTAAACAAAAACAATCTTTATTATACAAAAACAAATACAAATAATAAACAAATTAAAACACGAGCTAATCAAAAACTGAAATAAAAAAAAAATAGAGTACATTTTTTTTTTATTTAAAAAAAAAGATATTTTTTTGTGTTTATTGCAAAAAAAAATAACGTCCACTTTAACAATATTGTTAAGTGAGTGACCTCAACGTCATTATCATCATCGAGAGCAAAGCAAGCAAGGAACAAAAAAAAAACAACATGTAAGTTTAAATCGAAATAATTTAAAGGCATAATCATTTTTAGACCCCGACACACATTTATAAATATGATTGTCTTAAATAAATAAAAAAAAAAATTATAGACCCCTAGTAAGTTTCTTTTCCTGTCTATATACATATCTCCTCTCCTTTATTATAAATGTGTTTAACTATTTAATAAATATTCCATTTTTATATAAAATTCATCTCTAACATTATTGAAGTAACTTTGTTGTCGTTCAAATATGGAACATGCCAAGTGCTTTTATTTTATATTTTATAGTTTTATTTTGGATTTCTCTTTGCTCTCACTCTAGTTTGCTCGAATACATATTCCTTATTTATTTTGGTGTCTTCTGCTTTTATTTTTATCTGCCTTTGTGTTTTTTTACTGATCAGTTGTTTTTTGTTTATACTTAAAAAAAAAAAACTAAGTCTGTCCGTCTTAAAATATAAACTTAATATGTATAATAAATACTCTTTTTTAACTCTTCCGCTCTTGCTCTCTCGCTCTCTCTCTCTCTCTTTCATTTCTGTTATTTTTGTCTGTTTTGGGGTTTTCTTTTCCTCCCCCTCCCCTCTTTTAGAGTGTTATGTTTTATTTTATCAGCCAGTGCAATGCCTTTCTTGGTCATATATATGTATGTTTCATTGTATGTATGTTATCACAAAAGTAACTGGTTACTAGATTTAACCCATCAAGGGCTAAACGGATTAATTGTTAATTTTTTTTTTTTAATATTCTAGCCACTGATTTTTTTGTATGTTCTAATATATATTTAATATATTTAATTTTTGAAGGTTTTACAATACTTTTTAAAACAGAAATCTATTTTTCAAATAAAATACCAAAAGGGTTTTTGATGAACGAATCACTTTAAATATCAGCTTTTTCGTAGAAATTTCTTTAATTTATCAAAAAAATATAAAATTAAAAATATTTTCGAAGCCTATGCTAAGTCATAAATAAGCCTATTAAATTGTGTAAACCCATTCTACCATTCTAGGCCATTAGAAAACCTCTCAGATTTTGAGAAATTTACTAAAGAATCGAAAATAAATTCGGAGTACCTTTTCGTACAGAAAATCCCACAAATTCTATGTTATTTTTCGATTAAAAATATTCTTAGTTTTAGTTTTTGTCCTAAAGAAACTCCCTTAGATTATGAGGTCTGTCTTTCTTTCGTTTTGAGGTCCTTTTTTAATGAAAGTACCTTAAGATTAAAAGACTTCAGACTGATTTTTCTATGATTCTTAGAATTAATAGTCAATTGCTTGACTAATATTTGTTATTAAAAATATTGATATGCGTCCAAAAAAAAATAAAAAATTATTTTGTATTAGTTTCTTTTTTTTCAGTTAATATTTTCATTGCAAAGTACTTTAAATAAAGTGCAAATTTTGTTTCACTTACCACAGACTTTGGTATATATGGGGTTTTCCTTTCTTTGGCGATTTATTGCTGAATCGCGGCTTTCTAGCGAACACTTTAGTTTTAAGGTATGACCATAAGAAAAATTCGAGAGGTGTCTAGTCTGGTAATCGGGTAGTATATTATTTGACACCTCTTAGCCAAGCCACCTCTTTTGGGAGATTGTCTTCAAGATGTTTTTTTTTTTTTTTTTTTTTTTTAATATTAAAAGATTTGTAATATCTATAATATTAATAGGCTAACCGATTTCTTGTGAAAGATGTTTTGTTCTACCGTTTTATCTCGAGTTTGACCAAACGTATATTATTTGAAAGGTATTTCTTTTTAGCCATTTTGCACATTTACAGATTTTTAAATTTGTTCCTTTATTTTGAGTAAATTGCATTTAAAGTTTCTACTAACGCATACATAAAATTATACAATGCTATGTGCATGTTTATTAAATTTCTTAATGTGTTTGTAATAAAAATGAGTTTGTTTTTTTGTGTTGATTTGTGAATTAGCTTTAATTGATGAGCATACCTTTAGGGTCTTTATTTAATGAAAAAATAAAATTTCCTAGAATTTGCACTCGAATTTCGAGGGCTGGAATCTGCTAGTTTTTTTAAATATGATGAAATCTGTTTTCCATATATTATCAATATTTAATAACACGCAATTTTCGGACTGTTGCAAAGTGTAATTAACCTTTAAATTAAATTAATCGCTACAAAAACTCGCGACTCCGACTCCAGTAATAACAATAATATTATCCAATAATAATTTTTAAAATACGTATTTGCAAAAGAAAAATTCTTCGAAATTGGCGACGTAATATTTTACAAATCACACTATGAATAAGTAGATTTTATTTTATGAGAGTAAGTTCATTCAAGTACTTAAATTAAATAATATAAAAGAGTTTCATAATTTAAATTATTTGGTATATTATTTATTAATGTGGGCTAGAGTCTAAATTGCATTAGCAGAACTTATACTAGGTTTTGATCAAGTTGAAAATAGATAACTATTGTACTTTTTTAAGGCTTGTGGTTAATTTAATTGAATTTGAACAAGATTCAGCCTAAAATTAAAATTGATTTGTTTGTGTTATAGTTCATATTATACATATATTAAAGGTCTGGTGTTTTAGTTAATTTCTTATTTAAAAAAAAAATAATAATTACATTGAACTCTAAGGGCCGGGCAAAAAAAATTAAAGTTTACTTCAAGTAGACTTTATTGTATGTTTTTCATACAAAATTTGTTGATAAAATCTACTTGAAGTACACTTTATTTTTTTTTGCATACGGCCCTAAATATTTAATATAATTATATTTATTTTTATAAAAATATTTAAAAAAAAATACTTATATGTATACACATGATGATTTTGAAAAAAGTTTAAGCAAGCAGGAGAAATCCAAGCGTCGTCGCTGAAATTCAGTAGAAAGTCTTTGATACACAGAAACTCCTGCACTCTTATCTACATTTAAAATAGACTTTTACCAGGCATTAAAGTAGGCTCTAGGAAATATTGCCCATAGAAAAATCACCAAAAAAAAAATTAAAAATGGCAAAAAAAAAAAAAAAAACACCATACAAAATTCCATCAAAGGAAAAAGTGTGACATTTTTCATTATTAAATTAGAAATGAAATATGACTCACAATTTTTGGGCCATTTTCTGTTTCTTAAATAAGGTTTCTTTAAATTGTAATCGAAATCAATAAAAATTACTGTGAACAAATTTTTGTTTTGTTTTTGATCTTCACATCTACCTAATAGTTAAATACTAAGTGTTAATATATTTTTTTAATATATTCATATAAATACATACCCCCGAATACATAATGAAAAGTAAGCTGCTGTTTACATGTCGCGTTCAGCGAGGTTCCTACTAGTAAGTGATTAGCCTTAGTTTTTAGTTAGCGCATAGTTTATTTATAATCAATTTTTTGTTGTCATCTAATAGCTTTAAAAACAACTCTGAAATTTGTAATGCCACCATATTTTTTGCATTAATGTCATTTGATGTGGGGAAAATTAACTCTGTTTACATTTCAATTTCACTCCTTCATTTTTTTAATTTATATTTACAAGTGTTAAGTTTACGACAAAATTATTTTAATTTGAAAATTATGTAAAAAAAATAATGTTTAAGTTAACAAAAATTTATATAGTTTGTTTTGTTTAATTTGACACACATCAGCTGTTTTAACACACTTAGTGTTTGAAAGGTTGCTGATCTGAGTTTAGCAAACGCAGCAGCAAGTGCATTATAAATAATAATGTGAAAAAAAACTCAATCCTTTCACCAAACTGATTTTGCATTTTTAAAATCGCGTGATTTTTCATTTTTTTTTTATGTGTAAACATCTATGCGATCAGGGGGGTAAAAATCACAAACTTCCCTTACGGAAGAACTATTTACGGAAATGGAAGCTACAATTATTTAGCTGATTCATCAACCAACAGAAAGCGCCATGAATGTATAGCGTACAACTGCAGCCATCAAGTATGACAAACATAGCAGTTGCTTGCTATACACATGTAGATAGCGCTTACTGCTTGAATATATGTTTTTATTCACAAACCACAATGATTTCCAGAATTGCACCAAAATATTTCGGTATTTTGTTTAGTTTTATTTGAGTTCTAAAGAAAACCGCGTCTTTACTCTATTTGGAACTGTTTTTTCTGTTTTTTTCTTTTTTCAATATAGTAATATTGACACAATTATATGTTGACAACTTTCATTAATAAACATTTTTAGTAGTTATTACTATTTTTCATAATAAAACAAAATTTTTTTAAATAATACAATATACAATAAATCTATAATATTAATAGCCTAGGCAAAAGTAAGTGTTTGGATATAAAATGAAGGCACACTTTATTGGAAGTGTTTGGAGACAAAATGAAGTGTAAGGAGATTAAATCAGGGAGCGAATAGCATTATAAAAACGTTTTTTTTTTCTAAAACGGGCCTAATTTCGGTATTCCATATAGAATGTTGCTATTTTATTAAACATTTATTTTTATAAAAATTTATAATTAATTTTCTCAATCATTTAAAGTTATTCGTAATTGTATTTCAGACAACATCATTGGAATTTCAGAAAACATAAATAGAATTTCAGAAAACATCAATAGAATTTCAGAAAACATCAATTGTATTTCAGAAAACATCAATTGTATTTCAGAAAACATCAATTGAATTTCAGAAAACATCAATATAATTTCAGAAAACATCATTCGAATTTCAGAAAACATCATTCGAGTTTCAGAAAACATCATTTGAATTTCGGAAAACATCACTTGAATTTCAGAAAACATAAATAGAATTTCAGAAAACATCAATATAATTTCAGAAAACATCATTCGAGTTTCAGAAAACATCAATTGAATTTCAGAAAACATCAATAGAATTTCAGAAAACATCAATTGAATTTTAGAAAACATCATTCGAGTTTCAGAAATCATCAATTGAATTTCAGAAAACATCAATAGAATTTCAGAAATCATCAATTGTATTTCAAAAAACATCAATTGTATTTCAGAAAACATCATTTGAATTTCAAAAAACATAAATAGAATTTCAGAAAACATCAATTGAATTTCAAAATGCATCATTTGAATTGCTGAAAACATTAATTGTATTTCAGAAAACATCAATTGAATTTCAGAAAATATCAATTGCATTGCAGAAAACATCAATTGAATTTCAGAAAACAGCATAATCGACTTATTTTTTATGCACTGGAAAATATAATGTTGATGTTTTCTTTAATTATTAGCTGTTTACACATCTCCCTTGTGATCGGACTCACATGATTTTTTTTATTGGCCATTTTTCATATTTTTGGGCAAAATTTTATAATTTTTCATTTTTTTCCTAGTGCCCTGGGTGCTGCTCTAATCACCGCTTCATTGCCGCTTAAACAAGTGTCCGAAGAATTATTGTCTTCTGCAGTCAGAATCATCAGACCCGATTTGAGAGCACCAATGAAGCCAGCCACATATTATTGAGGCTATCCTGTTTCTAAAGACAAATGCAGAGTAATTTTTTATTTTAGATTTGCCATTTGAACTTTTGTTATTTTTTTCGAAGTTTTGTTATTTTCCGATCTTATAGTATTTTGTTTATTATTAAAAGATTTTGTAAAAATAAATACATTATTTCAAAAAATAAATGTTATATTGATTCAATTGCATCAATTACCCACAACATAATTATAACTGTTTTAATAAATATGTCCATATACATTTGGCAAGGAGTAGGAGTTGGAATTGGAGTCATAACTTAAAAATTTCAGCGGATGGAGTCGGAGTTAGAACTTTTTTTGACAATCCCACAACCCATATTTTTACGTAGCCGGAATGTCAGTTGAAAAGTTTTTTGTTTGGCAGGCTGTTTGTAGCTGTGGGAAAAGAAGCAGTGACAGCGGGTACGATTAATATCGATTTACAACAATAAACAAGTAAGAAAATTATAGTCGGTCTAGACCGGCTATGCGAAACCCTATACCATGCGTTTAGAGAATTGGTCTTAGGTCTAACTAATTGGGTATAGAAAATAAGCATAAACCAAATATGAGTAGAATTTTTCTTAATATTTTTGCCCACTGATCTGGAAAAGTTTATATTGGATGCTTATTTTTTTGCAAAAACATATACAAACCAAATTTAAGAAAAATCTGTGCAATATTTTTGTTCTTAATAGGTTTAAGATCGAGGAGCAGCTTAATTTTAGGACTACTAATTAATGGATGTAATAAACACATATACACACAGTTTTACGGTGATTTATATGATAATTTGGATTTTGTGGCAATTTAAGTCGATCTCATAGGGAACTTTTGTATGGGTAATAGGTCTGAACATGCACCGATTTTCGCAAATTTCAATAGCGTTCGTTTTATGACCGATATAAGCTTATGTATCAAATTTTAATCAAAATATGTTCATATTTGCGACCTGTAATTTGATTACATGGATACACAGACGGACGGACGGACATCGCTAAATCGACGCTAGAAGTGATTCTGAATCGATCTATATAATAAAATGTGGGTCCAGGCCATATATTTTTGGTAGTTATACGGCCCATACACGATACAAGCGTGCTGGCACCATCAAGTGATTGTACAAACAAGATCGAAGCACATACCACACCAGCATGCTGGTACAATCATCATTTCTTTGCAAAAAGCGTATTGAAAACATCGATACGGATAGTGACCTTAAAAAAATTTTGCTTTATTTTTTACATTTATTAACTAAATACATATCTAATTATTATATATTATATATTTAAATTATACGATATTAATTATTAAGTCTAAAAATAAATTTTTTATGTTCGTCATAAAATTTCTTCATAAAATTCATCCATGCGCGATGTTTGCTCTTCAAAAATTCTATTATAATGAGAAATATAGCCGTATGGCACAATCACACTACAGGCCAATCAGCTGGCGCAATCACTTGATTGCGCATGCATGCTGGTGTCGTGTAAGGGCCCTATTACAAACAGCTGCACCAACTCATTATACCCTGGCCACGTAAGTGGTATATGGTATAAAAATGCTTGCTAAAGAAACTGCTACCATTCGTGAAGGATTACAGTAAATCGACTGTTGAGTGGTAGAAAAAAAAGGCCAATTTTGTACCAATAGTCGCACAGTATTTGCTAGTAAATGGTCTGTGTCCAGCAAAAGGATAACTTAAAGTACGATAAAAGCACTTATGGCAGGTATTCCCGAAAAACTTAAAATTTTAAATAACATTTCCATTAGTTAGTTGTAATTCCGGTAATTTCGTTTAAAAGTTATTTCAATTTATTAATGTTACATATTTTTGGTGCGCTATCCTTATCAGATTTCTTCACAAATTGCAGATTTTTCACTTTTTGTTTGTCTAAATACGATTTATTTTAATGGTGCGTGGTAGAGAAGTTGAAAGCATATATTTCAAAAATTACTACATAACTACTCTGTATTCTTAATCAGACCGGTTTGTGGCTTTTCAACCTTCATCAGTGATTTTATTGAACATTGTAACAATTGTTATGTTATAATTGATTTGATTGATTATTTTTTTAATTTAAGTTTGTTTGTAAAAATTACTTTGTAAACATTAATTATTTAATAGTAAATGGACATTTCATTTACTTAATAGGTACATCATAATTGTTTTTAATTCTGAATAAATAATTTCTATTAAAATAAATTAAAATCTTATGATAGGTATTAGGAATTTTTACGTGGTCTAGATATCCATCGTACATCTCCTAGTCCTAGTTTTAATTTGCATAACTGGCGCTGTTTCCAGAGACTGTTAGCTCATGACAAACTGATTGGACCACTTGTTTCTATAAAAACCCTTTTTCATTTTATGAAAAAGTTTTCTTCTTTACAATGGAGGTGTTATTTCTCAAAAGCATGGGGTGTGTTCTGATTTAAATTCTAAAGTGTATAAGGTGATAACAAATCAAGGGTTAATACTTGACGTCTCCATATACGAGACAATTCATACATACATACAAAAATAAATCTACACATAAAGATAAAATCATGTGTGCGAATGCACTCTATAACATGTACATACACACCCAAGCAATGTTTTTGATTCGAATTTCTATTTTTCATGACTTATGTACATACATACATACATAAAAATTGATGTTGGTTTATTTTAATTCTATACATGTATACATACGATCTCTTTAAATCATCTCTGCAGTCATTTGATACATAAGTCAGGAAAAAAAATGCTTAAATATGCTTTTTATTATCACGTTATGGCGATTTATTTAATTTAATTATATTGGCTTTAATGGTCAATTAACTACGTATGTATGTATGTATAGTAAAACTAGCATTTTCATCTTAATTCAGATTCTAACTAAATAAGACATTTTCATTGGAACTTATGAATTTTTTTTTACATCCATATCATTTGCCTATTACGCATTTGATTTTTTTTAATTTTTATCATAACCCAATAAACCACTTTGCTGAACTTAAAACATATGATTCAGTTAGAATCACATTAGAAAATAAAAAAGAAAATGACGTAATTTTATTTCGCTTTTATTAGGGCTTCCAAATATTTCAGTTTTTTTTCTCATGCGGATAAACGAATAATTCAAATAAGGAATCGAGCTGAATTAAAAAAAAAATCGTGAATTGAATGTACAATTTTAGAATATATTTTATATTTTATTTCATAATTTATAATAAAATTATGTTACAAAACCATATAACAGACTTTTTTAAATATGATCATATGAAATAATATTGGAATAAAAATATTTTTTGGTGATGAAATCCTTTTCTGAAACTAATGACTTAGGGTCAGCAGGCCTAATGAGTACATTATTTTTTATGCAATCTTTACAAATTTCTTGAATTTCATCGAGCAACGATTAAATGATGAGATACCCTAGCATTTCAAGCTTTTGACTGTTAAATTATTATTAATGATGATTGTCGATATTGTAAAAATGAAGATTTTTTTTCATATTATACATACACTACCGTCCAAAAGTATGTGCCAAACTCCTTCTAAAATTTTCAAATGTTCATATCTCCCTTATTTTTCAATGAAAACTCTTTAAATTTAAAACATATGTATTCCTTATTATTTTCTTTTACTATTTACGTAAATATTATTTTGAAACTACACTGTGTTCTTAAATTTTATATCCATCGTATGATTTCCCACCATGGCCTTGGAGTGATCTGGTTCCAAGCTTCCTATAGTTTATTCCACAGGATTTCCTTAGATGTAGGATGAAAAGTACGAACTTTCCTGTCCAATTCGTTCCACAGCAACTCTATAGGATTGAGGTCAGCTGACTGTGGTGGCCATTCCATAGCTTTTCAAGTTCCAGCTGCTTTCGGGGTCTCAAATTATAGTTCACATATATTTGTTACATTATTATGGAGAAAGTAGGCTGCCTTGAGAAGAGAGATGTCTTGGGTAAAAGTTTTAAAAGAAAAACTCGTCAACTCCAACAGAAGAGCAGTAGAATTGATTTAGCACAGAACTTTTGAGCAGTATTAAAACATTTAATATACAGTATAACTTGCAAGAGAAGAGAAATTAAAAAGCAGCACTTGACTGTACAAATATCTCGATCACAAGAAAGCAGAACATTATCTTAAGGATGATATGAAAATGGAAGATATAACACTGACCATAAAGGCACGTAACAGGATGATATTTCTTATGTAACCTTCGAGAAAAGGAAATACTTCAACTCTTTATGGGAATTTGTCCAGATCATTAGGAATTTAGAATAAATCAGACCGAAATGTTATGCATTCTTTTTTTAAATTCAATTTATTTAATAATAATTTGGTTTTACATTTTATACATCAAATCCCACGAAGCCTTTTGGCTTGTCTGTAGGATGTAGCTCAGCTCAGAAGGTGATTGGTTCAAGTTATTAAATTTCTTGAAATCTACATTACAATTTAGACAGCCAACTACGGATGCAATGAGGTCGTGCCCATTGGCATCACTGGAAGTACTTTTGGACCAAAGCCCACTACATATAGTGGTGCAAAAGAAAGCCCTGGCAACGGCAATTAGGATAAAGGGGTATAAACCTATATCCAGGCTTTATGAAGGGCAATGGAACCGAATAAGTCAAGTTAAAGATTACTCCCTCCTAGATTGTCTAGTGGACAGGATTTCAAGAAAAACTTTGTTACAAATCTTGTAATAAAAAGGAATGGAGTAGTTTGAGTACAGCATATTCTCTAAAGGAGGATACGATCAAATGGTACACGGACGGGTCAAAGACCGGAAATGGAACAGGGGCGGAAGTCTTTTGGGCCTAGAACCAAATACTACGAATCAATGGGAATACACACAAGTATTTTCCAGGCGGAAATTTAAGCCATCGGTAAATGTGCACAGATTAACTTAAATAGAAAGAACAAAAGACGGGACATAACCATATTATCAAATAGTTCAAGCACTAGGCTCCTATGTAGTAAACTCTAAGTTAGCATGGGATTGTCTGCAGAGACTGAATGAGCTAGGCAGACACAATAAACTCAGCCTTTGTTGGGTCCAGGGGCATATTGGGATTCAAGGAAATGAACAAGCAGATGAGCTTGCCAGAAGGGAAGCTTTCACGAAGCTAATGGGGCCGGAACCGTTTTGTGGAATAGGAATAGGAGTATGGGAAGGCATACCCAGAGAATATGAGAATCATATCAGACAGCAGCTTTTCTCGAGCCACTTAGGCTTAAGGCAATCCAAACTCTTGTTGGGTAACTACAACAGTAAGAGATTTGAGTCATGTATCAGATTATCAAAGAACGGACTGAGAATACTAACCGAGATTTTAACTGGTCAGTGTAGGCTCAGGGAGCATCTGAGCAGGAGTTAGGAGTTAAAGCGAACCCCATGTGCAGATTCTGCGATGAGAAGGCAGAATCACAGGAGCACATACTGGAGGATTGTGGAGCTTTAATGCATAAGAGGAAAAAGCATCTGGGTTCTTTCTAAATACCAGGGAGCGAAATAAAATCACTGGAACCAATCAATATCCTCGAATTTCTGAGGGCTTCAGGGTTGGGACAAACTATTAGCAGAAGGCAGTACAATAGATCATTCTGTCGCAGTACTTTCGACACCTCTTTATACAATACAATACAATAGACAGCCAACTGAACAGAATTAAAGTTGATTACACAATTAGACCGACAGACGTTTTAAATAAACATTGTTAATCATTATTACATTTATGCTTTGTTAATTAAAATTTATATGAAAAATATATAAATTTTAATTATAGAAAATAACTTTGTAAATTATAATTTAATTGAATTACGTCAATAAAAATTATTATTATTATATTTTTATATGTCTTGCTGAAATATGAATTTCTTAATCCAGTGAAAATGGCACGATGTAGCAGGATAGTTTTGTGGTGAGTTTTTATCGAGTATTCCTTCGATTCTGCATAACTCGCCAACATTTCCGCCCGCAAAGCAACACCAAACCATTTGTGATCCTCGCCCGTGTTTGACTGTTGGCACTAGTCATGCAGCCGACGCATGTTCTTTAGCTGAGCGCCTCACAAAAACTCATCTCTTGGAGCCGATCATTTCGAACTTCGATTCATTAGACCAAAGGACTTTGCACCAATCGTTGAAAGCCCAGTTCTTCTATTTTTTGCCCCACTTTAAACTTCTTATTTTATGGATGAAGATAAGTTTTTTCATGGCGATTCTGCAAGACGTCGTTTTACTATAGGCACACTTACTGCATTCGTTCGACTGCTGTTTATGTGGGCGGCTATTTCTGGATCTATTAAGTGATGATTTCGTTTACTTGTCGTTATTATTACATGATCTTCACGTTTTATTGTTACTCGGTGCCGACTGCTTCCATTTTTTTTTCGCAATTCCAGTCCACGGTTCCCAATTCTGTGTATGGATATAATATGGTGACGAGTTTCAATTGAAATCTCCGCAGTTTTTGTCATACCTTATTTTAATTCAATCAAATATTTTAAATTTTCACTTTCACGTATTGGGTCTTAGTACTTTTGGACGGTAGTGTACATATGTTTGTCATAAAGAATATTTTTTTCTTGATGGTTTAAGTTGATTGAATATATATCTGTTCTAGGATAGCAACATATTTTTTAAACAACAAAAAAAAACTATAATCACTGACTATTTATAATGGTTATTAAAAGATTTTTTTTCTTATTTGTTTAATCATAAAAATTCAAACTTTCACATATTGTCCGCCTATATTTTCATAAACACTAAGAATTGTCAGAAATCAATCATGGTTAACATAACTGTTTTGGTATAAAAGTTGATTAACCCTGTTTCAACATAACAAAGAGTCGCAAAATCTTATTATGAAATTAAAAAAAGAAAAAATAATAGAAAACTGAGGTTTATTTAATAGTGATTTGAAATGTTTTTGTGTTATACGTATGCATATGTGTTTGTATTTTAATTAATAATAAATTTTTAATTTTTCTCTTTTCAGAATGTTTAAATTTATACTGACGATGGTTTTTATATAACCCAGTTGACTTAAAATCTGTAGGCAGCAGGTTTACAACATAAGACCAAGGTAAGTTAGCAAGTCACAAAGCTGGAATCCTTTTGAAATTTAATTCAAAGGAAACAGATAATCATATATATGTAGATATATCTTAGTCGTTTTTTGATATATGAATGTTTATTTATATCCATAAATCATTAAAAATAAATAATTTAAAACTATTTTTAGCCAAAGCTTCCATTAAAAGAAACATATAAGGAACCTAGTATGATCTGATCGGACTGTTTTGAAATAAGCCCCTATAAAATAATCACATCCGATATAAAATTTAATACATTTGCTGGCTACAAATGCACGATTGCAAAGTATGGCTTGGTTCTGACTATTTTTCAACCTGAGATATATTCTCAAACTCAAACGTACACCACTGCCGCATTGTAATCAAATTTATAATTTTTTGATGTGTAAACATCTGTGCGGGGAGGGGGTTAAAAATGTATTTCACAATACAATCACAAAAACAGCGTAAGACGTAAGACAAAATCGGTGTGACTTATGATTGTATGACGAAAAAATTATGATTTTTAATATCCTGTTTGAAAATGAAAAATAAAAAATGAAAAATAAAAAATTAAAAATAAAATTAAAAAATAAAAAATTAAAAATAAAATTGAAAAATAAAAAATTAAAAATAAAAAATAAAAAATGAAAAATAAAATTGAAAAATAAAAAATGAATAATAAAATTGAAAAATGAAAAATAAAAAATGAAAAATAAAAAATGAAAAACGAAAAATAAAAAATGAAAAACGAAACATGGAAAATGAAAAATAAAACAAAATAAAAAAATAAAAAATGAAAAATAGAACAAAATAAAAAATAAAAAATGAAAAACGAAAAATAAAAGATGAAAAATGAAAAACGAAAAACGAAAAATGGGAAATGAAAAATAAAAATGAAAAATAAAAAATGAAAATTAAAAATTGAAAAATAAAAAATGAAAAATAAAAAATAAAAACTGAAAAATAAAAAATGAAAAATTAAAAACGAAAAATGAAAAATGAAAAATTTTAAATAAAAAATGACAAATAACACATAAAAAATAAAGAATGAAAAACGAAAAATTAAAAATTAACCAGTTGAAATAATAAATATTTTTGTATTAGCAGAGCCCGTGCAGTTGATTGCTATAAGTGATACATAATTACTAGATGTTTACACATCTCCCCTGTGATTGGACTCACATGATTGTTTTTATTATTACATCATGTCTCATTCTCTCTAATACTTATTGTCATAGATTTTGGTTGTGTTCACCACATTTTTAGTTAACATAAACGAAGAAAATATACTTTTACGGCCGTAACTGCTTTCAATTACTAAACTAAGATATACTTGATAATTTGGACAACAATTTCTTCCAATGAAGAAATGTATCTTTTCCGCACGTACCCTCGTTGAATTTGACAATATTTGAATGTTCTCCCTTAATAAACTAAGATACTCGTATTATTGATATTTTAGACCTCTAGCTCTAACAGTTAATGAAATATGGCGGTAATATTCTTTGCAGTGGTCTAGAATAATTGTGCCTATCATCAAAACTTAACAAGTTCTATAGATTAGATTAAGAAGGCTCTACGCATTGCGACCAATTTGATTTTTTATGCAGCCCGTGCTTGTCCTAAAGATTAAGGCCCCATAAAATCTCAATTGCCCCATTTGGCATGAGATACCATATGTCCCAGGGGGATACAGTGTATCCTCCAAGGGCAAGGCTTCTTTTGCCACTTATTTTTGGACATTCACAGATAATGTGTTCTGCTATTTCTACCCCCTGTTCGCAGAACCTACACGTGTCTAACAGGCCTTTTATTCGTATATGATATCTAAGACTACAGTGTTCAATAAGGTCCCGTCAAGGTCCTTAAGTCTTTTTTTATCAAGGGAAAGTAATTTTTCCAATTGAACTCTGGATGGAGTTATAAATCTCTTGCCGTTGGCCGGGAATTTTATCTCAGTGTTCTGGAATTTGTGATTCATTTTCTCCCTGGTGTATTCCGCTAGAACACCACAGAATGGTTCCGATCCTTTACAATGGCATATGTATTATCACATGATCAAAATTATGTGGTAGAATATTTTAAAATATAATTTTTTTTTTTTTAATTTTAAAAATATATCGTCTTGGTGCCTGTAATGTGCTAACTGTAATGAGTGAGTATTGGTTCCTGAGATATTAAGGGCCATTGTTATAACTTGCCTTTAAAGAAAATGTTAGAAAAAAGTAACTTTAGCTAAACTGAGCAATAAAGTGACCTTTAACTGTAGCGCGATTCACTAACTTCTTTTAACGATAATCGAATCGTTAAAAAAGAGAACAAAGTTATCGATTTTGGTATTCAGTAAGATTTTTTTTTAACGATATTCGTTATTTTTAAAGTCAGCTGTTGTCATCTAAACGACAACCACTTTTGTGTTGTTATTCAATCGATAAAAAGTTAAAAAGTTTGAAATGTCATAATACATAAATAAAAATCATAAAATAGTGAATATATTTTGCTTTTATTATAAAAACTTTTTATATAAATAAAAAAATTAAATAGCATATTCAATTCATTATTTTATTTTCAAATGAATAAAGAAAAATATTAATAAAAAAATAAAGAAATTAAACATAAAATCATCCTGTCAAACACGAAGTAATTTGCTTTTTTTTCTATTCTTTGTGTTTTTCGCTTATTTTGACAGAGATGCCACTCCTTTACAATTTAAATAAAGAGAAAAATAGATTTGTCGATTGCCGTTAAGGTGTACTTAGTGAATCAGATCGTTAAAATTTACAGAATCGCACTACTGGTTTTCGTTATTACAACTTCCCAGTAAAATAAAATTAAGTATTTTTGATAATGTGGCAACGCCAAAGGAAAAACCGATTACTTTTAACCAAATGAATTGGTTTATAGCATGTTCAGACGGCAAAATGAACCACTTGATTCGACCCCTGAGTCACGATTGCGAACCTTGGTGTTCAGACGTGTGTTCTTGTTTCATTTTGACGTTTATATTTTTTGGGCAAATATTTTAAGACATCCTTCTACACTTTAAGTTTCACTATTTAATTTTTTCCATTTTTATTTGAATATATATATTTGTAAATATATACTTTTTATTTGTTAAATGTTTCTATTTATTTAATTGAACATATTAATTTTTTGCTTTTTCTTTGTTTATATATTTTTGACAGCTAGTTCAGATAAACTAGCGATAATTTTTTTTATCAAAATTGGAGATGACAGTACATTTTTCGTGGTTCGTAACTAGATTCAAAATAAACCAAGTTGATTCGTTCTCAAAATTTTGTATAGCGAATCATGCAGGTTCAATCATGATTGGGCCGCGAACCGTGAATGAGAGAGCGAACCTCGAATCTTGCTGTCCGTCTGAGCATAGATAGCATTATATTAATAGCATTATATACATACTTTTATTTTTTTATTTACAAACAAACTAACAATAAAAATTTGTGAAATTTGTTTTTCTTTCCTTTTGTGTCGTGTGGTAAATGCACCAAAATATATTACCAGAATTAAAATGATGACGTCAAACAAGGAAATTTTACAACAAACAGCAAATAATTTTAATTTCTTCTTCCTCCTGATAGATACGAAATTGTGGCAACATTAAATACATAAACCTTTAGCTTACAGTATGCTTAAATTAATGAAAAACTAATAATCCGTCAGATAACATCCCAACTTTAGCTATTGGCAAATTATAACAATGGCCCTTAGGGACATCAATTTCACTTTGTATTATTATATTTGGTTAACAATGAAAAATTAAGTTGGCCAAGTTCAACAACTTTTTTTTTAAATGACTAAATTAACGTAAATTTTGTTACTTCAAAAAAATCTTAAATTTGAAATTTATTTACCTTTTTTACGAAATTTTATACTTGTCTTTGAATTTTTATTAATATCTCAGGAACCAATAAAAACTTACTCATTAAATTTAGTACAAGTGAAGAAAAGATTATCAGCAGCAATATATTGTTTTATTTTTTTAATTTTAAAAATATGACTTTTTGAGATATAGTTAAACAACCTAAAGATGATATGTTTGTGAACTTTGATATCTGCAAAAAAAAAAAAAAAAAAAAAATAAATGCAAATAAATCCATTTGTCATTTTAAAAGCGAAATTGTAGATAACCTACTTTAAAATGTTGACCCACTTTTGTGAGTTTTCTATGATTTTTTTTCGCTTTTGATCCAGTTGTTTGAATAATTCTTAGTTGGGTAAGGTACAAAATTTTAACCAATGTTGAATGAATTTTGAAGGGTTGTGACGATTCATTCGTTGCTTATAAATGAAAATTCTCACATGAAAAATTATTTCGAAAATAAAAAGTTAATTTAGCCAAAGTTGGTCATTCAAAATCACTTACATAAAGTGTTAAAAAAAATATATAAAATTTTATTGTGAAAATTATTAAAACTTGTAACTTTATTTTAAAAAAATTTACAAAACATTGACAATATTCATATATTTTTTTTTCTGTATTAATTGTTATTGGAATAATTTTTTTTTATTTTGATTCATATTTTTTTCTGGAATCCTATGAAAACAAGTTAACAACAAAGTTTAAAATTAACATACTTCACACACAAACAACCCTACAAATTGTTTGCTGGGCTTAACATTATTTTTCTAACGTTTCACACTCTCTCGTTACAAAGCCAAAGTTCTCTTAATTATATCACAATTCCAAGCACACATAAACATTTACAATTTTTGCAAAACTACAAAGTTTTTTGTCATACCTCCAGTATTGTATTCTCATTCTCACAGTAATACGATTTAGTCTTAAAATGTATAGGCGTGCTAAGTATAATTGTGTGTGTGTGTGTGTGTGTATGTTCTCGCTCAACTATATCTATTTATCAAAAAGTATAAATATGTATGTAAGCTTTTATGTTCTAATTTGTGTATGCAGGTCAAGACTTTGAGCGGAAAGTAAAGTAATGAAATACAACAAAAATACAACCTTGTTTCAACATAAATGCTTAGCAACATAATATTTAAAAACAAACTGAAAAAGTTAGCAACATGTTGTTAATTGTGTAAAGCAAAACAAAAAAAAATAAACCAAGTGTATTTGGTTTTTTTTTTTTTACGATTTTTCATTCGCGTATTGTATTGAACTGGTTTCTTATGTTACGAAATTATTTTTTGAAATAAAAACGAATTGAGGTTTTTAGACATTCAAAATGCATTTGAAAACCTTGTAATAGATTGTAAAATGACGTCATATTACCTTAGATAGTAATTTAAACGTGTGTAAGTGGGTTGGATATTTCGGATTGGGGTTTATAGGTCACGCCCCCTTTATTTCAAGATTAATTTGTTGCTTTTTTTCTTTTTTTTTAATGACCAAGAACTAGATTTATAACATGGTAACCTACATATTTGTTTTAAATTTTCGTTATATCTCCAAGTGACAACATCCAAGTTTGACCTTAATTGTTGCTAGGTCCTCTTTCCAACAATTGTTTATTTATTCCACAACAAGGAAAGTAGGTAGACGCTGTTTTTTTTTTTTATATAAAGCTTGTTATTGTTAACAGTTTTTTGTTTGTTTATATATTGACCTAGTTTAAAAGGGAGAAGAAAATAAAATAAAATTTAAATTGAGCATAAATATTTTGACATTCATCAACACACCGCAAATATGTAGATTAAAGAAGGTTTCAATGTGATTTAAATTGATAGTGATGTGTCGCCTTTTAAAGAAAGTAAAAATAGAACACACACCAAACGGATTCAACCGAATTAATGTTGGGCTATTTTTCACGGCCTTAACTTAAATATTAAATGTAGAAAAGAATAATTAAATTTAATTAAAATAATTTCTTTTCAATTGGATACTCTGTATTATTCGAGAAATATTTTTCATGCAATGGCAATTCATATTTAGACAAGTAATAAAGCTATAATTAAGTTTACGATTCCCTATACCATGAAATTGGTGACGTTATAAATGGAAATTAAAAATAGGCATAAATTGAATTTGGCTGAGATTATCTCATTTTTATATTTCGTATCAAATGGGAGTATTATAGGGGGACAAGATACAGAGCATATTTAGTGAGGTCACTTATGTGTTCCAAAAACTTTCGTCTATCTTTAGATAGATTTACAGTTGCTCCTACAGCCTATAATTTTGAAGTGATTATTTAGGGATATAAAGAACATACACATATCATCGTATAGGTACATACACATATGATAATCTGGATTTCATGGCAAATTTAGTCGATCTCATAGGGGACATTTGTTTGAGGGCTAGGTCTGAAGATGACTCGATTTTCGCCAAATTTATTAGCGATCTTCTTATGGTTGACAAAAGTTGAATAACCAAATTTACGTAAACACATAGACATTCGAACAGCGGACAGACCGAAGACTTAAATGGTAATTCTGAGTCGATTGGTATAGTAAAAGGTGGGTCTAAGTCAAGTATTTTTGTCAGTTAGCAACACCAACTTATACCCACCACATAGTAAGTAGTGTAGGGTATAAGAAGTAATCAGATGAATAAAGGTTTTAATTATACCCTCCACTCCAGTGTGCAGAGGGTATATATAAGTTTGTCATTCCGTTTGTAATAATTAGAAAAAAAAAATTGGACCCCATAAAATAAATATATTTGTGATCCTTATAACAACCCGAGTTGATATAGCGATGTCCGTCTGTCCGTCTGTGGAAATCACGATGACGGCATCAATCGGGCAGCTAGGGTGCTCGTTGACATAAAAAATGGTTCACTAACATCCTGAGAAGTTTGCTATTTAAAATCATCCAAATCGGTCGATTAGGGCCCGAGATTTGAATGAAGATCTAAAAAAAGTCTTGAAAAATGTAATTTTCTTTGTTGTTCTTGTCACGATCACGCCCTCAATAGGATAGCTAAGGTGATCATTTTTAGTGAGAATGATTCAACAAATTCATGGGAAGATTTCTATTTCAAAAATCATTCAAAACGGTGGAACAGGTCCAGGGAAATCTCTGAAAAAGTAAAAAAAAAAAATGAAAAATATGATGTTTCTATATTGTTCTTGTTGTTATTCTAAATGTTGTATTGTTGTCATAGCTGGACTTGTTGTTTTTGTGGTCGTTGTGGTAATAATATAATAAAAAAATAACCCTTTGTACATTTTTTTATCAACTCTGGTAGAAAAATTTAAAAGTTTCCATTGATTTGGCATCACTAAAAAAATTTACTAGATCATTTCTGTCATTGCTACGAGCCCGCCTGCAAAGTTTCAGATCGATTGGGTCACGGGAAAGGGGTTAAAATCGATCCAAAATTTTTTCGACAAGCAGACACTACGAGTTAATATAAAGGGAGTAAAAATTCACCAGCATCTAAAGCAAATAATACTAAAATATGTACCTAGTTGTTAATAAAAAAAAAACAATGTAAATTAAGCAAAAAAAAATTTTATAGGATATTAATTTATTTAAAGAGAAAAACACAAAAATAACGTTTGATGTTGTATTTCTTGTGTGAAATATTTACATATACATACATACACATTAAATAATACAAATAATATATATATATTCTATATATGTATATCCATAATAACTGCATGTTAGAAATAAATCGTTATATTATTTTATTTACATAATTTTCTGCAATATTTTGTTGTGGGGAAAATACATTTCTTTTGCATTAACAGAGTGTCACTTCATTTTGCTCAGCGTGACTATTCCACAGTAGATGGCGCCACAATTTTTGTTCTAATTAGCTTTGCAATAGTTATTTCTATTTTAACATGAATGTCAATATTTTCAAATAGATATCATACAGCACAATGTTAAGAGTATACACGGGCTGGTCTTTTATTATTTCATACGTTTTTTTATTATTCTTTTACAAATATGAACATGAGTTTGGCATACTAACTTTTTGTTGTCTTTACAAAATAGAGTTACCGAGTTCATCAATGAGTTTTTTGCTTTCAAAAACAGTTCTACATAGTTATATAGAATTATTATTCTGCTTTACCTACAAAATATCTGATTGCGATTACATCTAATTTTTAAAAATTGTTTATAATTACTAAAGCAGTATTAGTCACATAAATACAAAATTGCTCTTTTTAAATTTTCCATTCAAATTTTAGAAAACATATAAATTCTAAAAACTGGAATTAAAATTTCCAATTATAAATTATAAAATATTAATTGAATTTCAGAAAATCATATCAAAACGTCGGAAATAATAATTTTAAATTTAGAAGACATCAATTGCATCAAATTCCAAAAAAAAAACACCAAATATGTTTACATTTAAAAAATGTTTACATAAAAAAAAATATTGGCATTGAGGAGAAATTAATATGTAGCTTTTCAGTAACTTCTTTTAACGATAGTCGAATCGTTAAAAAAAGAAAAGCAAAATTATCAGTAAAATTTTTAAACGATATTCGCTATTGTTAAAGTCAGCTGTTGTTGTTATCTAAACGACAACCATTTTTGTGTTGTTTATTCAATCGATAAAAACTTAAATTTTTAGGTTGAAATGTCGTCATACATAAATAAAAATCATAAAATTGTGAAAATATTTTGCTTCTATTAAAAAACTTTTTTATATAAATAAAAAAAATTAAATAGCATATTCAATTCATTATTTCATTTTCAAATAAATAAACAGAAATATTAGTAAAAAAAATAGAGATATTAAACATAAAATCATCCTGTCAAACACGAAGTAATTTGTTTTTTTTATTCTTCTTTGTTTTTTTCGCTTATTTTGACAGAGATGCCACTCATTTACAATTTAAATAAATAGAAAAATAGATTTGTCGACTGTCGTTAAGATGTATGTACTTAGTGAATTACTTAATCCTTAGTGCAAACAACAATAGCTGTCGATATATTTTGCCATTGTCGGATCGTTGAACTTTACAGAATCGGACTACAGAAAACATTAATTTAAATTCAATGAATTTTAGAAAACCTCAAATGATATTTAAGAATTGCGAACATAAAAATTGTTACATAAATAAACGCAATTTGATGAGAATGTTATTTATATATAAATTTTCACAATTTTTTTTGAATGAATATTTGAAGTTCTTCAGAAAATAAAGATAACAAATTATTTTGGCATCCCTAATTTAATTATTTATTATTATAAATTTATTCTCTATGTTTTCCAAATATGGCAATATTTTTTTTGAAAAAAAAGTTGAGAGAGCTTTTTTCGGTTATTATTTTGTTACTCCATCCAACCTATATGGCCGCAATGAAGAAATATTTGGCCAGTTAAAAGCCAAAAAAGCACGATTTGATGCATATAGCCACCCTACACAACCATTACCTTTGCAATGGAGGTTAGGGCGAGCTATTTAATTAGCAAAAACTAAATTAAACGAGAAGTTATGTCATATAACCGGAAACGCATGCATATAGAAAATGCATGCATATTTTTCCAATATTTTGTTTACATTTATCATCAATACTCAAACCGAGGTGGAGGGTATCAAAGATTCGGCACAGCCAAATTAAACACTCTTACTTGTATTAACTCATAATATTTCTTAATTGGATAACGATGCACTTCTAACGTTAAGGACCTAATCTAATAAAAAAAAAAAGAAAATTATAGTCAGTTTAGACCAACTATGCAATACCCTATACCATGCGTATCGAGAGAGGATCGTGGATCCAACTTTGTTGAAGTAATAACTAGATATAGAAAATAAGCATAAACTAAATTTAAGTGGTATTGTTATAAATTTGTGACGTGCAAATATGAAAAAAGTTCATATATGATGTTATTTTTATATGGGGATTAGGTCAAAAAATGGACCCATCATGATCATATTTAGTAAAGACACTTAATTTTCTCAAAAACATATATAAACGAAATTCAAAAAATACTATTCAATATTATTTTTTTATAGATTTAAGTGAAGATCGGGAATCAGCTTCATATGGGGACTATGACTTAAAATAGTCATTGGGTTTTTTTTTGATAACTTATTAGTGGGTATAATAGACACACATACATCAAATTTTATTAATACATACAGCGAGTGACAATACAATGGAAACTTTGAACAAAATATATTTTGACGACTTCAACGGTCAATAACAAAAAATTTGATTGTAAAATTAAAAACTCTTTTATCATTTTGTAAATTCCTATGTTTTATTTATTTAAAAAAGAAAAAAATATTAACATAAAATAGCTTAAAAAGCAAAACTTAAAAGTATTAATGTTTATGCTGTTGACAAAGCAATAACAACAATTGAAAACTTTCCTTCTATATTTGGTTTCACTATTTCGGTGGTATCCATTATGTTTTAGTACTGCTTCACAACGTCGAAGCATGCAGTCAGTTGATGAAATCCATTGAATTTTTTGCCGCTCTGAATTAACTGTCGTGCTTGTGTAATTTCGTGACCGTATTTTTCGATCTGTAATTTCCCATAGATCTATGGGAACTTTCAGGCTAGGGGCATATTTTCCTCCGCATATGAATACATTACGTCATTTAGAATTTGCCTATATCCAAAGCCAGTTAGAATATCTTTTACTACATAAATTGGATCCATTCCTTGGCCCGAAAAGCAACCACATACTATTATTTTGCCACCGAGAAACTTAACAGTTTTATTTGTACTAGCAAAATCCAGTGCTCGAAATTCGAGAGCAATTTCTAAGCAACTTTATTTTTCAACCTAGTCAATTCACAAACCAACACTTTTTTGGTTTATTATTATTGCGAATGAAGATAACAAACTCATTAACAAATTTAATAAACACACACATCTGTAATTCTGGAAAATAGCTTAAAAGAAATACCTTTCAAATAATATGCGTTTAGTCAAAATCGGGATAAAATGGTAGAACAAAATATAGGTCACAAGAAATCGCCTAGCCTATTTATATTATATATATTTTGGGTCTAGTCTTTTTCCTTGTGGTCGCCGTACAAACGTTCTGTCATCGTGGCCTCTTAAATTAAACATCTGAATAGAGAACAATATTCTAATGCCGTCTTGATAAGTTCGTTAGCAATCAAAATCAGCCTCAATTGCTCATCGGAAACAGCTAAAGTACATATTTTTAGTTTGAGATTGTTAATCACCTCTTTAGGTAGCACTTTTGATTTTTTTTTTTAACTCCTCCTGTCTTTGACCCGTTTTTCGGCGCCTGCCGCTAAAGTGAAGATTCGTCACCGTACCTCTTTCACGATATATTTTAGAAATTTTTTAAATTATAAAATACATGAAATGCATAAAATCATCAGCTGCTATAGCTTATAAATAGCGAATACATTTATGCATGATCTAAATGTTGAATAAATAAATAAATAAATAATACTTTTTGCTTGCCATTATTTTATAATAATTAAGAGGCCATTTACACGGCGCGTTTCCACGCTGCGTGAAAAGGATTGTGTGTCGTTTTTGTTGAAAAACACAGGTTAGAAAAAAGTCGCGTTTTCTGTTTTTGAAGATTTTTTTTTCATTTCACATTTCATTCTACACTCTTTCGTTTTCATGACAAGTCCTTTTACTCTTACTCTAGTCTCAACAAAGTGACAAGTGATTTTATAAAAAAAATACGTTTAAAAAGATTTTATTAAACGCAATTGAAATTAAAAAAAAAAAAAAAACAGTAATTATAAAATGTGGGCAAAAGAATTTAAATTTTCCATAATTTTTTCACGTAATTAGAAAACACAAAGTGGTTCTTAATACTATGTTCAGACGGACAGCAAGATTCGAGTTTCGCTTTCTCATTCACAGTTCGCACCCCAATCATGATTGAACCTACATGATTCGCCATACAAAATTTTGAGAGCGAACCAATTTGAATCTAGTTACGAACCACGAAAAATGTACTGTCATATCCAATTTTGATAAAAAATTATCGCTAGTTTATCTGAACTAGCTGTAAAAAATATATAAACAAAGAAAAAAAAAAATACATGTGTGCAATAAAATAAATAGAAACATTTAACAAATAAAAAGTATATATTTACATATATATATTCAAATAAAAATGAAAAAAATTAAATAGTGAAACGTAAAGTGTAGAAGGACGTCTTCAAATATTTGCACAAAAAATAAAACGTCAAAATGAAACAAGAACACTCGTCTGAACACCAAGGTTCGTGATTCAATCGTGATTCAGAGAACGAACCAAGTGGTTCATTTTGCCGTCTGAACATGCTGTAAGTTGTTTTTTTTTTTTTTTTTGTTGCGAATGAACAAATGAAAAAGTTGGACAAAATAAAAGTAAAAAAAAAATCAAGAGTAGTTACAACCATGTAAATGCACGGGAATTTAAAAAACAGTTGAAAGAAAAAGTCAGAAACTATAACAGCCGTATTCATAAAAAAATCTTAAATCAGATTTCAAATACAAATTAGTTAAAACACATTTTAAGCCTAAAAAAGGTTTGTTAAAAATTCGTATTCATAATCAGTATTTTAAGTCATAAACGTTTTAACGTTTTATTAAACTCTATGATGGCAACACTACATTTTTTATTTGTCACTTGAGTTGTAATGATGCAAAATCATGGTTGTTAATTCATACGGTATTCGTATCTATAATTTTTTTTGGCTGTGTTTGAGAAAAATATGGTTTTTATAGAAAAAAAATTAATGATAAACTTGTATATTAATTAAATTAAGAAAAACATTCAAAACAAAATGATAGGTATATAGATATGTAATTTATGTGGTGATTTTATTGCAGATTAAAAAAGTATTCAAATAACCAGTTTTATTTAATTTGTTTTGATTGTTTACACATCACTAGTTTTCTTTGTTCTATTATTATTACAAATTAAAAATATTCCTTTTAATGAAGTTGACTTAATTAAGTTATTTTAATAACTTGTATAAATACTTCGAGCGCAAGCGCTCCTTATCCGGAATAGCAAATGGGTCGCTCCTTTTTTGGTAAATTTTCTTTTGACGATTATTTGAGATTTGGGCAATAATTTCTATTGTAAACAAAATATATGTAATTAAAACATAATTTTTGTCAATAAAAATAATTCTTACCAATTCCATTAATCAAATATAAAATGTCTATTTCTCATTAAAAAATCAACTAACTTCTGTTCAAAATGAAAACAAACACAAAGCAAAAAAAAGCACAAATGTCATTTTAAAATAGGTTTAAAATAGGGTCGAACCAATTTTAAAATTCTTTTATTTACACAAGGTTTAAAATAGGTATTTTAAGCTAAAATTCGTTTATGAATACAATTTTATCGATTTTTGCTTAAAATGGATTTGAAATGCTGTTTAGAATTTTTATGAATACGGCTGTAAATATTTAAATAACGATTAAGATTTTATACATTGTCTTTCATAACATCTTCTATTTTTATTGTTTTAATCAACTGTGGTGCAGAAGTTTAAAAGTTTCCATTGATTTTCGTCACTATTTTTGCAAATTGTTTTTTTGTAATAAAGTTGTTATCTTTCGATACAGAACACACCAAACATCAGCACAAACTAATTATACCCTCACCACATTGTGCTATAGCGTACAACTAGTGGCCTCTAATAATTACAAATGTCATTAGAAACACAATTAAGAATACAAGCAACAATTTTTCCGTCGTTTGTTAATTACACAGACCAATTTAAATGTCGTATGCTAAATATTAGCATTGAAAACAAAAAAGAATAAACAAAGTGATATCATGAGAAAAATATACAGTGAACCAATAAAAAAGTTGTACAGTTGTTTATGTTGCATTATCTTTGAAACTATATAGACTAGACATATAAACTAAAATGTTAAAATATTCTGTATTTTATTTATTTTTTCAAAAAGTTTGAAGACAATTTGTGAAAATATCATGTTCTTAACAAAAATTAACAAAAAACAAAAAAAAAAAATAAATAAATAAAAACACATTTCATGAAACCAAAAAAATAAAACATGTACATTTCAGAAATTCTTAAAAAATAAAAGTTTTTCATCATTATTTTTAAAAACTAGTATTTTGTGTTATGACCCTTAGCAATAAATTATAACGACTTGTAACCTTTTTAGCTTTGATAAAGACAAATTTTATGTGATGCCAGCCGTAATTGACGCCATATGTTTTGTAGTGCAGTTTTAAGCTATTTTGTGTTTTTAACGGTATTGGATTGGATTTATATCAGGACATTCGGGTGGATGGGGTAGCACTTTTTACAGTTTTACAGCAGCCATTCTTTAATCACAAACGGGGAATGCTTTATATCGTTGTCATAAACGTAGCTAAAATTGTCGGCAATTTCCAATTTTTTTTTCTTTAAAATGTTTAAATAACCAAATTTATTTATCGTGCCTTCAACAAACTGAAAATTTTTAACACTATTAGCTCTCATTGCACCCAAACCATAACACTGCCTCCGCTATGTCTGAACGTTTTATAAACATTTTTGGGTTACAATGCTGTACCCATCTTTTTTTCACACAAAACGTCGTCCATCGTATCCAAATATATTGAATTTTGACTCATCTGTAAGTATCACGGAGTTCCAAAACTCTAGTGGCTTCGAGACATACTCTTTTGCATACTCCAGCCGCTTCTTTATATTTTTTGCTGACAACAGAGGCTTGTTTCGGGGTTTATACCTTCTTATGCCATCCGAATGTAAAAAATTTCTTACAATTTGTGTGTGTATCTGAACAACTCAATGTTCGCTCAAGTTTTGCGCTATTACCACTGCCGATATTTTGGAATTTTCATTAATGATTCGACCTATTTGCATTTGTAAAGATGAATTTTTTGTTGGCTTTCCGCTTCCACTTGGTCTAATTAAAAACCCATTTTTCTTGTACATATTAATATTGCGTTTGACGGTAGAGTGCGCCTTTTTTACAATTTCATAATTTTTTATCAAAATCTTTGTCTCTTCCCAAAAATTTATAACAAATTTTTACATTTCTAATGAAGTTTGCTTTAAATCCATATTTTTGATTTTTTTTTTCACGCAAACTCACATGTACACAATAGAAATATAAAGAGCAATCTGGGAGTGGCAATATTGGGTTTGATAACGGTACCTTTCCATGCTGTGTAACATAAAGAGTAGGGCGTGTCGATTTAAAAATCGCCAAGTGACGGGGAAAATCGTATTCTAGGGATCAAAATAAGAAACTTTGCCCGAGGAAGCATACCTCTAAAACGAATTCTGATGTCCCGACTTTTGACCTGTCTGTCTGTCTGTCTGTCTGTCTCACTTTGACCCATTTAGAGTGCCCCAATCGAGTCCAATAGTATGATCGACCCCCACTAACGAGGGCCGACCCACCCATGCCAATGGCACACCCCCTGGAACCCCTGGGGGTTCCCCATATAAACATTTAAAAAAATTACCATTTTTTGTTTAGAATTGGGCTGACTATGTTTGACTTAATATTAAAATTAACACTGCTAATAAATAAAAATCATACGCCTTGACTATGTTATGTTATTCAAAAAGATCAATCGAATGAGGGTAAAAAAAACTTTTAGATCACTCCGTGACTATGCGTGACTACCCCAAAATTAATCTGTAGTCACAACAAGACTATGGGCCAGGTTTCAGATCAATTGCATGAGGGGGAATGGGGTTGCCCCATGGCAGACAGACAGACAGACAGGTCAAAAGTAGGGACATCCGAATTCGTTTTAGAGGTATGGTTCCTTGGGCAAAGTTTCTTATTTTGATCCCTAGAATATGATTTTCCTTGTCACTTAGCGATTTTTTTGCCTCCCTACAAATCGACCCGCCCCAATAAAGAGTGTACAAGTTTTTTTTTTTTTTTGTTTTTTGTTAATTTTTGTTAAGAACGTGATATTTTCACAAATTTTCTTCCAACTATTTGAAATGTGAATACAATACAGAATGGGTAGTGTACATAGTTTCAAAGATAATGCAACATAAACATAAGTAAGTGCACTGTACAAGTTTTTTATTGTTTTATTGTAGATAAAAACAAATAATTTTATTAAAATATTTACATACAGTCTGTCAAGAAAGTGTTTTGACATAATGAAAAGGTAACAGATAATCATATTGTATGTACATACATTAGGATGACAGCGGTTTGTATGAAAAAAAATTTGGTCCAATGCCTAAAAGTTGAACAAGTTTGAAAAATCAAATTTTTCTTCAAATCCGCAGAAATAAAAACGCTGCCCTCGCCAAATTAAGAATAATATTTGGCATTTTTAATCACATTTATGTTGTTATAAATTTCTTGAACAAAATTTTTGAAAAAGTTAAATTGGAGATTTTGAAATAGTGCTAAAAAAATACGTACCGTTTTGACATTAATTAAAAACGGCATAACAATAGAGTAGATGCAAAATACTTTATATAAGATCATTTTTGGATCAGAAGAATGCAAAAATGTTGTTGTTGTAAATTATTTAAATGTCTTTAAAAATGTGAGCTCGATTTTCTTCATCAAGTGGTCTGCGGCGCATTTATTGCCTGGGGAACTTGATATAACTTGGCTGTTTTTCAACCGATAATATATTTTGTTATTTTGTTGGAAAGATAATTTACTCTTAATTATGGTTTATTAATTGATTTAATTGAAACGCAATTATTATCAAAATTTTTGTGAAAAATAATTTTTTTTTGATAATTTTTACATATAAATTCATATTTGAACTTTGAACTCAATGCGCGCCCAGGAAGCACTGTCCGATTTGGCTCAAATTTTGCGCATTAAAGTTTTAGACTCAGTGACACAATAATCCGACCCGCACGTCTTGAAATTCTAAAAAAAAAATGGCTGTCACCCTAATGTACATACATATACATATCTTAGTCGGTTTTGATTTATGAATGTATAATTATATCCGTAAATCATGAATCATTAGAAATAAAACCTTTTTAGCCAAACCTCCCATTAAAAGAAACATATGAGGAACCTAATATGATCTGTTTTGAAACAAGCCCGCATAAAATAATCAGATCCGATATAAAATTTAATATATTTGCAGGAACATATATGTACATGATCGCAAAGTATGGTTTGGTGCTGACTTTTTCCCGACATGAAATAAATTCTTAAACTCACTCATATACATATATATTTGTTTAAAAACAGCGTATGCATATCACTGTCGTGCGAATTAATCATGTGTAAATGAAATCCGCATTGTAATTAAATTTGTAATTTTTTTATTACGGATTCTATTATATTATCATATATCAAGTCTCATTCTCACTAATGTTGCCAGACTTTTTTTTACCAATGTTGTGTTCACCACATTTATAGTAAACAATTTATTTATTTATTTAATTAATTACATTTCCTGTACAACAAGATAGAGTCTTATATTTATAGTACAGGAACGTATTGCATTACAAAGAAACATTTACCCCTATAATGTAAGTCGTTGTCGTCGTCGTCGTAACTTTGAAGCCATCACATTGAGGCGACGCCTCGACATCACCTCAACGCTAAATTGATATTAGCTCTGTTCGTTTGCTTTCCCAGTAAAAACCAGTAAAAACCGAAATTTCAGAGAGTAAGAAAAATTTGTTCTCAAAAACATAAATATCCAAAATAGTAAACGAACGGCAATTTGTAGGAATTTGCAAGTTCATAGAAACAGCTGATTGTAAACACATTTGAAAGTGAAGAAGTGAAACTAAATTAAAAAGGATATCTATAATATTAATAGGCCAGGCGATTTCTTGTGACCGATTTTTTATTCTACCGTTTTATCCCGATTTTGACCAAACGTATATTATTTGAAAGGTATTTCTTTTTAGCCGTTTTGCAGATTTACAGATTTTAAAATTTTTTCCTTTATTTTGAGTAAATTGTATATAAATTTGCTACTAACACATACATAAAATTATACGATATGCTATGTGTGTGTTTATTAAATTTGTTAATGTGTTTGTAATAAAAAGAGTTTGGTTTTTTTGTATTGATTTGTGAATTGGCTCTAATTGATTAGCATACCTTTAGGGTCTTTATTTAATGAAAAAATAAAATTTTCTAGAATTTGCACTCGAATTTCGAGGGCTGGAATCTGCTAGTATACCTTAATTAGAAGAATTTATTTTATTTAACATGTAAAAATATTCATTGAAACTAATATCATTTACAGCCTACAGCTTTTGAAAATAAACATTTATTATGAAAGAAATTGGCAGATACACATATTTTTTTTTTTTTTGGCATGAACCTGTTTTAAAAGATTAAAATTAATGAAACCTGTTTAAATGAATATTTACTTACTTCTTCTATCGTTAATTTCCTCCGAATTATTATTTTAAATTTTTGTACAACAATAGAATTGTAGTATTTTTACTTTATTCACCACAAAACTCAATCATATGTTTTTCAAACATATGTTTTTCTTGCTTGCTATTCTTACTGGCAAAAAAAAATCCAGTAAAAACTAGCAAGTTTTCAAAAAATTAACTGTCACTTTACGCTCTCTTTGTTCTCTTTTACTGGGTTTTTGAAGTAAACGAACAGGATCCAGTAAATTTTGTGATAATTTGTACAAATTATTACAAATTATCACGTAAACGAACAGAGCTGTTATCTAGAAGTGTTGTTTGATACTTTTAGAATTTGTTGTTAATTAACCGAAATTTTATAGCAAGAATTGTGTTTTTCAATTCGCAATGCTGCCAAAAATAAAAAAATTTCGTGATTACCTCGGGAAACATATGACCTTTTAAACGCATTTCAATTTTTTTATTTCACATGATCCGGTAACGAGTTATGATTTTCGCCGCAAAACAACTTTTTTTCGAGGCTTCTCCGGAGATTCGCTGTCACGGACTTATTTATTAAAATTTGTAATTGAAAATTTTTTCAAAGATACTTCAAATGTACTATAACGTGTATATGAAATAAAGAAACAAGTCTAGTTTAGTGGCTATACCCCGATTTTTTAATTTTTAAGGAGGGGTCAGGGCCTTTTTTCGGAGTTTGTTACTTATTATCGGATTTTAGCAATATATGTTTATATCATTGGAAAGCTTACTTGAGTGCCTTTCATTTGGTATTTCGTCGATAATGAATTTAATGGATTACCATTTTCCTTTCATTTGGTATATCATCGATAAGGATTTAATGGATTTCCATTTTTGAAATACCAAATTATAGGCACTCAAGTAAGCTTTCCAATGATATATATTTCTTCAATTCGATAATAAACCTTAAGGCAAACGAAAAAAATATATTTATATATATAAAATTATTAAATAACATAATGTTTTAATGTGGTTTTTTTTGTAATTTTCCCATTTACAGTTCTATAGTTGGAGAAGGAAGCCAAAAAGTCTGTTGTTTTGAGTGAGTGTGCAAGTAGAACAACAAAAAAGACAGATTTTTCGTCAACAATTGTTTTGAAGCTGCCAATATGATACCAACATCTGTAACAAGCTCTTCACCACCAACTGCCGCTGTAGGTGGTGGAGGTGGCCCTGGTGCAAGCGTCAACAACTCACCCCCCATTATTCCAAGTGCCAATGGTTGCAGTAATGGAGGACAGGACAATAATATCGCCTTGTTGGGTATAGCATCTTTGATATTGGAGGGTCGAGCAATGGCTGAAGATGAATACGCTATACAGACGTCGTGTTCGAATTTCGCAGCAATTCTAAATCGCAATGCTGCTGAATGTGGGCGTCAATCACCCAAACCATCAACATCAAGAGCTGCTTTCGCTGAACTCTTTGAAAGTTCAGGTAGTAGCGGTTGGTACTCTAACGATATTGCCAGCTATATCAGACGTAAAGCCTCAAATTCTCCCGAATCTACGTCATCGTCATCACTATTACGGGATTATTATAGCAGTGGTAGTGAAAGTGCTTCTTCTTCGGTGGAAAGTAATCATAGTCGCTGGTCTCAGAAACTTAGTCAGTTGCGACAGGAATCTCCATCTGCGCATCATCATGCTTTGGCGGCAAGAGAGAAAGTGGCCATAGAATGTCCAATATCATCGGATGCAGAATATGTAGCCCTGGCCATTAATACCAACCATCGTGGCAATAATGACGAGAGACGCGGAGATTTTGAGATAATAAGAAGAATCGCTTTGAATCGTATGAATCTTTATAATTCACCTGCATCAACTGGTAGTGGTAGTAGTGGTGGGGCAAGTGGATTTGGTAGCGGCGGTAGTGGTGGTGGTGGTGGTTATACCGAAAACGTTATGTGCTCTTTACAATCCTTAGCCAGCAATAGTTGTTTACGTGCGCGCAATCCTTTACTACCAACTATAGCGTCAGCTACTTCTCCCAGATATCCAACCAATAGACCCAGATTTCCAACACCGCAACAAGTATATCTATCAGATAGTGGTATTCTTTCGCCTGAGTATTCTCCCCACCTGGGTGGTAATAACAACAATCACAAATCCTATTCCACACAACGCATAGCTATACCTTCTGCCCAGCAGACTAGCACTATCACCACCTCCACGCCAATTAGCAATTTACATTCGAATGTTTTTAGTAAAAGAGAATCTTTGTATTCAGCTGCAACAGCAACAACTACGACTCCTACTACAAGTCGTAATAATCAAATACACCCACAACAGGGTCCACACTGTGATCAGTTCCTTAGAAAAATGGGACTAGCCAAAGGTGATGCCTCAGAAACTGAGGAACACCACTGTGATATGTCGTACGTTAATACAACGGTATGTTAATGGGTTGGAATTCATTGGAAAATACATTTTGTTTACTTTTTATTTATTTATTTGTCTCTTCGTAGTGCACACGTTGGCGTGCCTATTGTATTAAAATACAAAATATTTTAGCTCGTGGTGAGACTGTCTGCATAGAGGTATATTTAGGGCCTGTTAGCCATAAAATATTATTGGAGCAATGGATAATAACACAAACGGAAAAGTAAGTACCATTTTTTTTTATTAACACTAAACTAAATTGGTAGTATCTTTGCTTAAACGGGTTTGCTTTTGCAGGCCAAACCCTAAATAATTTATATAATTTTATATAAAATATATGAATGAGCGTAATTGAGGGAGAAAAATTAACATAGGTAAAGTTTAACTGAAATATATCTAGATAACAGGCAATTGCCCAGAAATGAAGAGCACCAAAAGAGGATAAAAATTTACTTCTTCTTGATAAGGGTAATTTTTCAAAGGGTATTTTTTTAAAGGTACTTTTTTAAAAAGGTTCTTTTTTAAAGGGTAAGTATGTGTTTTTAAAAAGCTACTATTTTAAAAATGTACTGTTTTTGAAGAGGTACTTAATAAATGTTACTTTTTTAAATGTATATTATATTTCACCCTGTCTAACGGTTAGGTTTAACTTTATAAAAAATGTACTTTTTTTAAAACGGTACTGTACTTATTCAAAAGTTATTATTTTTAAATATGTACTTTTTTGTAGAAAGTAATTTTTCAAAAAGGCTCTTAAAATGTTACTATTTAAAAAGTTATTTTTTTTTAACACGTACTTTTTTTATTAAATTCACTTTTTAAGCATTTTATTCATTAAGTTGATAAAATTTTATGTAAATTCTTTTATTAAAGCTTTTTATTTTCGGTCCTTAAAGTTTTAAATTTTGTGGAGAAATGAATTTTATTAAATCTGTGGTCGCAAGCATTAACCGCCTAAGTCGAAAACCATGCTTTCGAGAAAAATTAATTTTTATATAAATGTAATGGGGCTTCATTATGACTTAGGTCAGTACGTTTTCATTAATAACTTTTTGTTAGAGAAATGGGGATTTCACGTAAATATAAAGCGTTTTTAGTAGAATATGATAGCATACATAACTCAAATCGTTCTTAACTCGACTTAGGTGGTTATCGTTTGTGACCACAGAAATATGTACATAATCAATTGCTAGTTCATAGTTATCATCGTTTGCATAAAAACTGACTAGGGGTCGCAAATTTACCAATATTAAAAAAAAAAATGGAAATTCGATAAAACAATTTTGTTTACCGGTAATTTATCGGGCTTTCTGTTAAAATACTAAATATTAAAAGCCGTATTCATAAAAAAAATCTTAAATCAGGTTCCAAATACAAATTAGTTAAAACACATTTTAAGCTTAAAAAAGGTTTGTTAAAAATTTGTATTCATAATTAGTATTTTAAGTAATAAACGTTTTATTACTGGATGATGGCAACACTATATATTTTATTTGTCACTTGAGTCAATGATGCAAAACCATGGTTATTAATTCATACGTTATTCGCATCTATATTTATACCCTATACCACTATGTGGTTTGGGTATAATGACTTTGTGCTGCTGTTTGTAACAACCAAAAATATTTGACCTAGACCCATCTTTAATTATACCGATCGAATCAGAATCACTTTCTGAGTTGATTTAACAATGTCCGTCCGTCCGTCCGTCCGTCTGTCCATGTAAAGCTTGTAATCAAACTGCAGGTCGCAAATATGAATATATTTTGATGAAATTTTGTATATAAGCTTTTATCGGCCATGGGATGAACGCTATTGAAATTGGTGAGAATCGGTCCATGTTCAGACCTAGCCCCCATACAAATTACCCATATGAAATCGACATAAATTGCCATAAGATCCAAATTGTCATATAGATCTTCCTCAAATTGGGTTTGTATGCGTTCATTACATCCACTAATGAGTAGTCCAAAAATGATCCCTTTGACCCCATATAGAGCTGCTTCCCGATCTTCAGTTAAATCTATTAAAAAACAAAAATATTGCACTGATTCTTCTCAAATTTTGTTTGTACATATTTTTGCAAAATACAAGAGACTTTACCAAACATGATCAGGATCGGTCCATTTTTGGACCTAGCCCCTTTATAGATATAGCATCCGATATGAACTTTTTTATATCTGCAGCCAAAAAAAATTAATAAAAATCCCACTCAAATTTGGTTTATGCCTTTTTTTATATCCATTTAGTAGGGCCTGAGAGATAGGGTCTCTAAACGCATGGTATAGGGTATCATATAGTCGGTCTAGACCGACTATAATTTTCTTACTTGTTTTTTTTTACCGTGTTTGAGAAAAATATGGTTTTTATAGAAAAAAAAATTAATGTTAAACTTGTCAATTAAATAAATAAGTAAAAACAGTCAAAACAAAATGATAGGTAGAAATGTAATTTAGGTGATGATTTTATTGCAGAATAAAAAAGTATTCAAATAACCAGTTTTATTTAATTTATTTTGATTGTTTACACCCCACTAGTTTTTTTTATGTTATATTATCATTACAAATTAAAAATATTCCTTTTAATATAGTTGACTTAATTAAGTTATTTTAATAATTTGTATAAATACTTTGATTGATATGGATAACAAAGAGGTTTTTAAGTGCAAGCGTTCCTAATCCGTAGTAGAAAACGGGTCGCTCTTTTTTTTTTGTAAATTTTCTTTTGACGATTTTGAGATTTGGGCGATAGTTTCTATTCTAAACAAAATACAATTAGAACATAAAATTTTGTTAATAAAAATAGTTGCTACCAATTCTATTAATCAAATAAAGCGTGTCCATTATTTATTAAAAAATCAACTAACTTCTTTCGATTGAAAAACAATTTTTCGCTACAATGTTCAAAATGAAAACAAACACAAAGCAAAAAGCACAAATGTCATTTTAAAATAGGTTTAAAATAGGATCGAACCAATTTTAAAATTCTTTTATTTACACAAGGTTTTAAATGGGCTAAAACTCGTTTATGAATACAATTTTATCGATTTTTGCTTAAAATGGATTTGAAATGCTGTTTAAAATTTTTATGAATACGGCTGTAAGAATCTATTGAGTGAGAGCAGCAAAGAATCATTAGTAGTGAATATATTTTTAAAACAGGGTCGGTTACAATAAAAAAAAAACATTTTTTTTATAGAATAAATTATAATCCATTTAAACACAAAAAACATAAATACTTCACATATAAAATAAAAACAGTTTGTCCTAATTTACAGCTTCAAAATTCACTTTTCATGGAGCATAAATTGTTTATGAAAATATGCTCTTAAAAAACACATTACGCTTAATATCTCGTCCTTCAAACTGCTTCGGTTTTTTGTGGCAATAAAACCTGCTCTGTCCGACTCTACGCTAGTAGTTTTTTAATTTGTTTAAATATTTTCCTTCAATATTTTGCTCCTTGAAATATGCCATTCCTTTCCTTACTACATATATGTAAGAGACCGGATGATGTCTTCGGATCACTAATCTCTTTGTGAGCAATAGTTTTCATTTTATTTTTAATAATAAAATTTATTCTTTCTGTTATTGGCATATCTTGACCTAATGTCGCTTCTACTGATGAAACCGTAGATCCAATAGTCGACTTCGTTTCACACACTTCTACAACTTCAGGTTCAGTAGTTTCGAAATCTTTTTTTAAAATTGTTCAATGGTTTCAACAATTTTTTTCTCCATAGCCACTTTACTTGTTGTATTAAACACGTCATAATTGTTTTCACTATTTGAAGTTGTAAGTCGTGCATGAAGATATGAATATATTTCAGAATATACGGTTCTTCTCTCTCTTATTTGAAGTATTAAATCTTGATTCAATTCGTTACTTAAGACATTATTTTGATCTGCCACATCTATAATATTAATAGGCAAGACGATTTCTTGTGTGTTTATTATAAATATCAAAAGCCCTGTGTTAAATTGTGTATTGGCTAAAATTGATGAGCATACCTTTAGGCTCCTTTAAAATTATTTGTTAACAAACTCATTTATATATTTTCCGTGTGTTCAACAAATATTTATAATGAATTTTATTTAAAAAGTGTTGAATTGTGAATTGGCTAAAATTGGTAAGCTTACCTTTATGCTATTAAATGAAAAAATAAGATTTCCTATTTGCACTCGAATTTCGAGGGCTGGGCTCTGCTAGTATAAATGAGTTTCCCTTTAACAGGTTGCAAAGCAGTTATAATATTTGATACAACATTGAGATCATTTTCTGGTAGATCTAGATCGGATTTAATATTGATTAGACTCCTACACAATTTTTAATTTCATAAATTCTTTCCAACATTATTAACAAACTGCTCCACCGTGTTTTTGTGTCGAGGATTAGCGAAAGTTCTTTTTTAAATTCATTCTTAACATATTTTTGAAGGATGTCATTTTTTGTTGGTGATCTACGGGGCATGATAACAATTTTCCGAATTTTAGTTATTATTGGATCAATAGTTTCATGTTGAATTGACATATGTATCAGCAGTTGATGTACCCACAATAACGTCGAAAAGCTCAATATCTTCCATTACTTCTTCCTCCTCACTATGTTCAAATTCTGTAACAGCCACTTCTTGATTTTCGACTATAGGTCTTTTATACAGTACCTTAATTACTGATAACTGGATGCCTTGGGCTAAACATAGTTGATGATTTACGTTAAGTAATCTGCCCAACTTTTTCATTACGGCGGCCCCATCCGTAGTAATAGAAATCATATTTCCAATCGTAATACGGAATTCTTTAAGTTTATTCTCAAGATACGTAATACATTTTTCAGCAGGCATCGATCCTTCAATCCTAACCAATCCCAGATCCCATTCATAAACCGTCGATTTTTAAGAGACGTCCATTCATCAAAAGTCAAGCTGAATATTTCTGTAACGGTTTGTTTGCACACTGCAATACGATTTTCTTGATTGTATTTGGCGACTTTGGGCAATCATATCCTTTGGACTTAAACAATTGCTGAGGATCGTATGACGTACAAATCTTTTTAAATGATAAGCAATTTCTTGCTCTGAAATACTCAGAAATTTTGGATCGAGACTTCGTATCATTCGTAACGGAAGTTGTAGAAATGATATTAGAGCAGCTAGCTTCTGCATCATCATCTTGAACTCTTTTTAGAAGATTAATGTTATGTTTTCTGATAAGGTGATTAAGCAAATCGCCAGCTTTCGTACGCAAAAAATGATTCCATAATTTTTTCGGTCCGTTAGACATCATATATTGGCTATTTTTTTAATAATCAATACAAATATTGAATATGGCTTTTATTACAAAGATTTTTCTGATATACTTACTCCAGAGTTCAGAAAAAACACACACTGAATAAAAAACTCGTATATATATGTAAACAAACATAGCTCAGACCAACAAACACATATTTTTATTTTCAGATCAATTATGTGTGTTTCTAAATTTTGTATGATGCCCAACACAATCATGACTGTGTTTCGTTTTAATATTTCGTTATCTACACGAACATTTTTCTATCACGTATTTTTTGTTTCGAACACACATAAACCACACAAATTCGAATGTAGCTTTATTTTAAGTTCATTTTCTTGCACGTGTACTGCTAAAAAAAAACAGAACATGTTCTTAAAACATTATCCATTCGCGATTGGAAAAACCTGAAACACCCCTATAATAATGACAACAATTGATTCAACCAAATTTATTTAAAAAAATAGAAATAGAAAACAGAAATTTTATATGTTGTTTATGTCTTAGTATCTTTTTTTTTTTTTCGATCGCGAGTGGATAATATTTTAATTTTTAGATGTACGCGTTCAAGAGCATGTTTTGTTTTTTTGGCAGTAAAATTTAAAAACACACATAATTGATATGAAAATAAAAATATGTGTTGGCTGCTTTAGTACAGAACATTGTGTGTTTCATGTGTGTATTTTCTGAACCTTGACTTATTTTCGAAGGTTCGTGTGTTTCTGCAAAAAAACGAATAATTTAAAATACTCCCAAAGTCACTATTTAACACTTTAACAACGTTACCAGACGCGAGTACAAATAAACTGAATATGATTAATAAAAAATACTAATGTGCACTGGCTCTGTTCATAGACAAATCAATAAAGTAGGCTTTGCATATTATTAGCGAATGCATAATAAAAATAAAAAATATATATAACTCACACACAATTCTAATTATTATAACGTAAATATTTTTTTTCAATCAAGTTATCATGGACTTTTTAAATTTATATATTTAGTTAATCCATTTTATATAAGAAAAATATATAATTTTGTTCCATTATAAAGATATTAATTTGTACTAGATTCAGATGCCAGCGCCCGAAATTCGAGTGCAATTTCTAGGCAACTTTATTTTTCAACTTTTCCAATTCACAAACCAACACTTTTCTGGTTTATTATTATTGTGAATGAACACATTAACAAATTTAATAAACACACACATATCATATGTATAATTTTATGTATGTATTAGTAGCAACTTTAAACGCAATTTACTCAAAATAAAGGCCAAAATTTAAAAATCTGTAAATCTGGAAAACAGCTAAAAAGAAATACCTTTCAAATAATATACGTTTGGTCAAAATCGGGATGAAATGGTAGAACAAAACATCGGTCACAAGAAATCGCCTAGCCTATTAATATTATAGATTTTAATCTGTTTTTTTATGTGGACAAAAGTTTCTTATTTTTCGAAAATTTTTTTAGTGAGCAAACAAATACTATTAATAATTTATTCTGAATTATTAATTATTATTATTATCGGTAAACCGATTTACCGGTATTGCAACCCCTAAAACTGACCCTATGGTGTCTTGTTATGGTCAGAAACACGACAAACTGGTGAAGTTTATAAGATCTCTGTCAAAAGTCCTTATCCGTCAAAGATCATCATATAGAATAAAGATGAAATATTAAGATGACAGCATACTCTTAAAACACTAGCCCATTTATTATTTGCAAAGCCAATAATTTATAAGTAAATTTGTTTTCATCTATAATAATAATAGGCTAGGCGATTTCTTGAGACCGATGTTTTGTTCTACCGTTTTATCCCGATTTTGATCAAACGTATGTATATTATTTGAAAGGTATTTCTTTTTTGCTCTTCACCAGATTTACAGATTTTTTTCTTTTATTTTGAGTAAATTGCAAATTATGCAATGCTATGTGTGTGTTAATTAAATTTGTAAATGTGTTTGTAATAAAAATGAGTTTGTTTTTTATGTTGATTTGTGAATTGGCTATAATTAATTAATTAATTAATCTTTATTTAATGAAAAAATAAAATTTCCTAGAATTTGCACTCGAATTTCGAGGGCTGGAATCGCTAGTTACAATAAAAGCGTAAAATAATCTACTCTTACATTTATATTGTAATTGATAAGGATTTCTTTGTATTCATAACTGTTTCTTTTACAGACAACCACCGCCGACAATGACGCTGCCCTCATTGTGTAGTGCCATACGCAGTCAATTGTATTTTTCACAAATCAGTGCCTGGTGTGATCTTATTAAGAAATCCGACAAGACCATTTATGAAACCGGTCGCCTTATATTTACCACACCTTTAACAACAAATGCAGCTGGCGATTTGGCATCTACAAACAATGCAATGAGTACATCACCCACACCAACAACCACAACAACATCAACTACCTCAGCAACAACACCACCCTCTTCAATGTCGACCACCACCTCCAGCTGCAGTGATAATGCACTGGGTAGTAGTGGTAGTGCCATTGGTATTGGTATGGTAGGGTGTGGTAAGAGGCGACCACCACGATTAAATATTTTCTATCGTATCAAACAGTACGATAGCACTGCTTGCTTTAATTCAAAACCGAATGTACACAATTTTCCAAATGTCAATATATCAGAAAATTGTACTGTTTCGGTTTGTTTAAAAAGTCTTCCACGTAGCAAGGGGGGTATACCAAAAATTGGCACATTAACGACAACGCAGCAGCATCAACAACAACAACAGAATACCAACACGACTTGGGCAACGGCTATAGGATCGGCAACAGCAGCACCAACGCCAATATTAACAACGCCACAAGCCACAACGTCGTCGTATTTAGCTGCAAAATCAGCAACAGCAGCAACTCCAACAACGAATGCCAATAAGCCAACAATTTTAACAATGAACTGTGATAATAATTTAAAGAAACATCATCAAAAACAACAAAAAACTATAACTGCCAGCCACACCATCTCATCCATAGCCACCGCCACCATCACTGCCTGCGTATCCTCAACCTCCGCTAGGAAGGATGTAAAATTAAATGAATATACATTCACTATAGTCAATGAAGATCATCGTACCGATTTCGAATCTGAGCAAAATGTAGATCTAAGTGCCGGTGGCGATAGTAACATATCAAATTGTAGCGGTATGAGCAGCGGCGGTGGTGGTGGCGGTGGCATTGGTGGCTCTGGAAGTGTCTGTGATGGTGATAGTTCCAATTCCTCATTTAGTACAAATTATTGTGGAAATCTTTCACATCGTGAAAAACAACTCCTCAAATATCGAAAACGTATGTTGAAACGTGATAAAAAACAACATCAGCGTAATCACAATGAAATTAACAATTTTCAAATAACGGAAACAGAAACGGAAAATACCAACAACAAAATGGAGCAGGGTGAAGACGACGATGTTGGTAATGGTAAAGATGACTGGCAGGATGAGCAGGAGGAGACGGAGAAGGAGACGGAGACGGAGGAGCATGAGCAGGAGCAGAAACGTAATGCTGATAACAACCACCACCATATAGCTAAAGGCCAAAGACAACGATTACCAAATAATCATAAAAATAGCATTCCCTCTACAAATCAGCAACAACAGCAGCAACAACATGTTAAAATGATCTCAACGGGTACGCAAACTATCAGCAACACTTGCACATCGTGTGGTTCGGAAAAGTCAATGATATGTCTAAAATGTTACCCGTCTAAGAATTATGCCGTTGCCGCCTCCACCACTGCATGTCGTTATGAAGATATGGAAGCTGAATCCTCATCAGCCAGTAGTTTAAGTAGTAGTGATATTATACATACACCCCGCAATAAGGCGGAATTATTATTACAAGCCATACAACGTACACCGAAGTCAAATAAGAAACATAAAAAATCCAAAGATTTACAACAATTGGCTGCCATAAAACAATCTAACACAATCAGGACACCAGCAACAACAATTAACAATAATCATGCTAGATATGGTCCGAATCATTTCAACAGTATGAATGGCAACAATGGAGCAGCTGGAATGGTTGGTTGTCAAGTGTGTAAGCGACAGAAAACTCAACATATTTTTAGTCAACCTCCATCGGAAGATTTATCATCATCTGACGATAATTCACCAGCCAACTGTTCTTTGAACGCTTCAGCTACTTCTTGCAAGAATTCAAACGAGAATAATTCATCCGATGTCGGTGACGATGATGCGGGTGAGGGTGATAATGATACGGATGGTGGGAAAATGCTAGCATCCGATTGTGTTGATAATGTTTCTGCGGCCCTAGTCGTTGTTGTTGATGATGGTGGAAATAATGATGTTGTTGCTAAAGTGTCTCCCGCAAAACCATGTGATAAATTTAATAATGATAATGAAATAATGGAAGAAGTAAGTATTTGATTTTAACGAAATTGTAGAGAAAAACCCTAACTATTCGTAGTCAGAAATTGACAATGGTACAAGCAAAATAGGTCTGATAATGCTCTGCTTTTCAATGGTGCAACAATATATCAAAGTTAGTATAATGCAAATCTTATTTGGCAAAGTCCACGTGAATACTTCGCCAATACTCTATTTTGTGTACCATTTATATATTAAAAGCATTGGTTAATAATGTTTTCTCAGTACTTGATGCACCTCTGTACTTTATAAAAAATTAAATTTAAAGCCCTAGCAAAACATTGGTTCCAACGTTTGAAATAAAATTTTACATTTACATTTTGGCGTTGGCAAAGCACTGTACCAAGGCTTTGCCGGCAGTATTTATCTGACTCGGTTCAATAACTTAACAGTTAATAGATTTCTTCAATCTGGATAACTTGTTAAAAATTATTTACTCTCAAAACTAGTTCCATTAGAAAGCCTAAGGACTCTTCTTAGACTTAAAAGAAACGTTCAATATGAGAAACCCCAAAATTATCGATAATTTTTCAAAAACTTTCAAAAATAAAAAATAAAATTCTCGTATTCTATATAAAAACTTCTCCGGTTTAATCCAAACTGTGACAAAGTATATGTCTATTTTCAATTTTAAAAAATATGTAAGAGTTACATAGAGATTTTTACACTGGAGCGTTTTATTATCTTTTATCGGGTAGATATAATTAAAGATTAAATCCATTAAGTGGGTGCATTATAAATCAACATTAGTTAAAAAATAAAAACATTAGTAGTTTGCTCTTCAACGAATAAACATCGTTTTCGTCGCGTCAATCCTCCGCGTAAAGGGAAAACGTTTAAAAATTATATATTAAAAATTAAATAAAAAAATAAAAATAAAAAAACAAAAAAATAAAAATAAAAGTTAAATATTAAAAATGAAAAATGAAGAATGAAAAACGAAAAGTTAAAAATTAAAAATGAAAACTGGAAAATGGAAAAAGGAAATTAAAATTGAAAAATGAAAAATTGAAAAATAAAAATGAAAAATGGAAAATGAAAAATAAAAATGAAAAATGAAAAATTAAAATTGAAAATGAAAAATGGAAATCAGAAAATGAAAAATGAAAATTGAAAAATGAAAAATGGAAAATAGAAAATGATTAAAAGATTAAAAATGAAAATTTAAATATTAAAGACTAAAATTTTTTTTAATTAAAAATAAAAAATTAAAAATTAATAATTAAAAACTAAAAATGTTAAATTTAAAACTTAAAACTAAAGACTAAAAATAAAAATAAAAAATTCAAACTTCTAAATTCAAAATTCACAATTCAAAATTCAAAACTCCAAATTCAAAATTAAAAATTTTAATTAAAAAATTGAAAATTAAAAATTTAAGTTAAGTTTAAGTTTTAAATTTTAAATTTGAAATTTAAAATTAAAAATTTTGAAATTTTAAATTAAAAATTAAAAACTAAAAATTAAAAATTAAAAATGCAAAATTAAAAATTAAAAACTAAAATTTAAAAATTAAAAATTAAAAGTTAAAAATTAAAAGTTAAAAATTAAAAATAATAAATTTAAAATTATAAATTTAAAATTAAAAGTTAAAAATTAAAAATTAAAAATAAAAAATTAAAAATTAAAAATTAAAAATTATAAATTATAAATTATAAATTATAAATTATAAATTATAAATTATAAATTATAAATTATAAATTATAAATTATAAATTATAAATTATAAATTATAAATTATAAATTATAAATTATAAATTATAAATTATAAATTATAAATTATAAATTATAAATTATAAATTATAAATTATAAATTATAAATTATAAATTATAAATTATAAATTATAAATTATAAATTATAAATTATAAATTATAAATTATAAATTATAAATTATAAATTATAAATTATAAATTATAAATTATAAATTATAAATTATAAATTATAAATTATAAATTATAAATTATAAATTATAAATTATAAATTATAAATTATAAATTATAAATTATAAATTATAAATTATAAATTATAAATTATAAATTATAAATTATAAATTATAAATTATAAATTATAAATTATAAATTATAAATTATAAATTATAAATTATAAATTATAAATTATAAATTATAAATTATAAATTATAAATTTAAAATTAAAAATGAAATATTAAAAATTAAAAAGTTTATAACAAGGAATTATAATAAAAACTGGCCAACAATAGAAGCCGTTAACTTTAAATTTAATTGGTATTCGAAATTTAAATTTCAGTACCGACAACAGTTTTGAAGTGGTAGCCGTACCCAATATTGGTTGTAATATTGAGTTTAAGATGCAGGCGGAGGGTATCAAAGATTCCACCCAGTCGAATTTAACACTCTTACTTGTTTTATTATGAAATTATTTTGCTTTTCTTTGATTTCAATCATGAATAAACTCATACGCGTTCATTTCTGTTTTTTGTTATTTATTCTTAATCAAAATAATCGTATTGTACCAAACGAACATCTATGAAATGAATAGTATAAAAACGACCTATGATTTTAGTCAGAGACGCAACAAGAAGCACATGGTTTGATTGATTTAAAATGTAAAGCGAGCGTATATTTATAGTTGAGTATATTCTTCGCTTCGCTTGATTTCAAATGAACGTTTATTCGGGTGTTGATTAAGTATGAACGTTTCTCAGTCAGCAGTTATAGTTCTCTGTTCCTTATATTAATAAAAAAATTATTGAAATAGTCTACCGTATACAATAAAGAATTGTTGATTTTTGATTTATTTTTAAAAATTATTTTCTTAGTTGAAAAATTTCGTAGGCCTTGTCCCAGTTTCGATTACATCAACTGAATAAGGTTCAGAAAACCTTAGCGAGTTGTCAAAGATCATTACTTAACAAAATTTATCCATTTAATGTTCACTTTAGGAGTACTTTGAATCCTCTACAAAACTAACACCACACATAGATCGTTGTTCCTTAAACACCAAGGCCTTTAATGCTCAAATACAACGCCCAACTATAAATGATAGAGTTGAAAGTCAACAGCGTCCCTGTTCCACACCACCGCTACATAGTCAAATCGAGAGTTTTCCAAACAAAATCGGAGGCTCCTTAATAATGGCTCAATTTAAAACGCCCACGCCTACTGAACAACATAGTTCTTTCAAAATCAAAGCTACTCAACCTGTACAACCGCATAAACACACTCCTAAGCCAAATCTCTTACAAATAGCTTGTAATTTCAATCAAAACGAAGAGCAACTTTGCAATACGATTAATTCCAGTTCGAATGAAGAAACACCTACCACACACAATCCATTATTACTACGACGTAGTTTACCTAAAGTAAATCTTACACCGATATTTTGTAATCCCTCCTCTATGATGGTGGTCTCTTCGCCCATACCAATTGGTAATGGAGTTTGTAATGGTTCATCAAAAACGGCTGATATTAGTATAACTCAAGCTTCGCCAACATTTTCATTTGAGTCTCCAACGGGTCCAGCTCCTTCGTTATCAGTGCAGAAATCAAATTCGGCACCCACTTTGCCCAATTCGCCATCGTTATCGCCACGTTTTGTTAAGGCATCAACTTTATATAAAAGAAGATCTCGTCATTTATCGGATCGTTCTGATCGATCTTCTCTAGGTTCGGATGAGCAATTTTCCGATGAAGATATAGATTCGGGTATGTATAGTCCCTTCGCTACATCACCCACAAAGTTGAGAACCCGTCTAGCAGCAGTATTTGGTCGTAAACCGTTATTGGGCAATTTAGAAGAAAATCTCTTACAACGACGTTTGGTACCCAAAATCGAAGTAATGGGTTTTAAGTTGCTGTTGGGAGCATCAGGAGGATTCTGTCCCACCCAACTAACTATACCAGCGGCTGCTTATTTTTATGAACTCCAGGGAGAAACTTTAAGTACACCATATTTAGTGAGTTCAATTTGGCCATTAAATAAATATTTTTATTTTAATTTTTCCAATCCATTTTCAGTGTGAAATACGTTTACCCCGAAAAGGTTATACTGTGCCACGCTGTGGCACGGTACAAGCTACTTTGTTAAATCCCATGGGTACTGTAGTGCGTATGTTTGTGATACCATATGATATGCGTGATATGCCGGCCTTACATCAAACTTTCATCAGGCAACGTATTCTGGCTGATTCTGGCTTACAACAGCAATCCAACAGCAATGGTGTCTCAGAAACTGTTGTTGACAAAACGGTTAATGATAGTGGCGACAATGCGACAATAAATACAAAGCAACAACAACAACAGCGTTCACCCCAATGTAACAACGAACATAATTTAGGACACTTTATATCAGCTGAGAATATGAAAAGTTTAAGATATTCCATACATTTGAGGTGAGTTGTAAAATTTGGTATGATCGATATATTTTTCATATCTAATAAATTACACAAGTTTAGCTTTAAATGTTAACTGGTATACTGTTATACTTAGGGTTGATTACTACAAGAAAAACTATACAAAACCAAGGGTTTTAGTTAGTAACTAGAAATATAAATAATTTCCATTAAATTTTAATAAATCTGTTAAATTTTTAATCTATCCAGAATTATATTTTCAAGTTTTGCTGCAGACATTTGAGAGTTATCATCATTATTTTTCAATTTTTCATATCGAGGGCTTATATTCTAAAAGTGCTATCTACATTTGACAGCAATATTAATTTTTGATTTCAAACTTTTCTTTGATATAACTGTCAAATATAATATTAATTTTCATAACAGTCATGATTAGTACGAATATTTTTTAATAGATATTGTGGCAAATCAATCAACAGATACTTTTAGATCTTATTAATAAATTGGTTTTACACGCTCTCTTTAAAATAATTATTAATGCAGATAGCACTTTTTGAATATAAGCCCTCGATATAATTCTCTTTTTGTCAGAGTTAGCTGTGTAGCTGTTAAAATATGAATAGTTTGAAAAAATGCGAAAGTCTGCACAAAAAAATCAATTCTGCATAATAGTTTTAATGAAATAAGTTCAAAATCACTACATACAATGATTGGCTATCAACGAAAATCAATATTTTGAAATAAAAACTTACTATTTCCCTGAGAAAGTTAATTAAATATGATTATATAATAATGAACTTAATTGTCATATATCATATTAATGAATGAGAAATATCCATTGCACAAAAACTGGGGCCAAATCACCGCATTCGATAGAGAGTAAAATCGATCGAAATTCCATATTTTGGTTTATTATTTAAAGAAGACGGACAAATATCAGACCTCGTTTCACTTTTACTCTTAAATAGGAGCCATAATTCGTTAACTGTGACATAGTAAAATTATTTTTGGTATTTTATTTTGGAAAATAAAAAAATAATTTCGATCGAAAAATTTCGATAACGAATGCGGTGATTTGGCTCCTGAAATGTTTATTTTCACAATAACGTATTTTTCCACAAGCGCTTAGATACTACTGGCAATACCTTTTGAACAGGACATATCGAAAGTTGTAATTGTAAAGTGTCTAGCTGAAGAAACCTGGCATCTATTTTTATTATATTAAGTCAATATTTTGTCTTGTTTATCATCTTCGATTTTAGACCATTATAAGTTAAATTAAAGATAGTTTTTTTTTTTAATTTTGTCGCGCTAGATTCTCAAAATCGCACACGTGCGACGTTTCGACAATTATTGTGCAGTTATTTTTTGATTTTTCATTTTTTCAGACAAAATAACAGTTATTTTTGATTTTTATTTTTTCAAACAACAATAAAAGTTATTATTTGATTTTTATTTTTTTGTGCAAAAATAACAGTTATTTTGTGATTTTTATTTTTTCAAACAAAAGAACAGTTATTTTTTGATTATTTTTTTTTTTAGACAAAAGTAACGTTATTTTTTATTTTTTTCTAGCAAAAATAACAGTAATTTTTTGATTTTTATTTTTTCAAACATTATTTTTTATATTTTCGAGCAAGAACAACAGTTATTTTTTTATTTATATTTTTTAGGGCAAAAATAACAGTTATTTTTTATTTATATTTTTTCAACCAAAAATAACAGTTATTTTTTTACTTATATTTTTTCAAACAAAAATAACAGTTATTTTTTATTTTTATTTTTTTTAAACAAAAATAGCATTTACTTTTATATTTTTATTTTTCTGAGCAAAAATAACAGTTTTTTTTTGATTTTTAATTTTTCACACAAAAATAACAGTAATTTTTTGATTTTTGTTTTTTCAAACAAAAATAACAGTTATTTTTTGATTTTTATCTTTTCAGACAAAATTAACAGTTTTTTTTTTATTTTTAAATTTTCGAGCAAGAAAAACAGTAATTTTTTTTAATTTTAGTTTTTCAAACAAAAATAACAGTTATTTTTTGATTTATATTTTTTTCAAACAAAAGTAACAGTTATTTTTTGATTTTTATTTTTTTGTGCAAAAATAACAGTTATTTTGTGATTTTTATTTTTTCAAACAAAAGAACAGTTATTTTTTGATTATTTTTTTTTAGACAAAAGTAACAGTTATTTTTTATTTTTTTTTAGCAAAAATAACAGTAATTTTTTGATTTTTATTTTTTCAAACATTATTTTTTATATTTTCGAGCAAAAATAACAGTTATTTTTTATTTATATTTTTTCAACCAAAAATAACAGTTATTTTTTTACTTATATTTTTTCAAACAAAAATAACAGTTATTTTTTATTTTATTTTTTTTAAACAAAAATAGCATTTACTTTTATATTTTTATTTTTCTGAGCAAAAATAACAGTTATTTTTTGATTTTTAATTTTTCACACAAAAATAACAGTAATTTTTTGATTTTTGTTTTTTCAAACAAAAATAACAGTTATTTTTTGATTTTTATCTTTTCAGACAAAATTAACAGTTTTTTTTTTTTATTTTTAAATTTTCGAGCAAGAAAAACAGTAATTTTTTGAATTTTAGTTTTTCAAACAAAAATAACAGTTATTTTTTGATTTATATTTTTTTCAAACAAAAGTAACAGTTATTTTTTTATTTTTATTTTTACGAGCAAAAATAACAGTAATTTTTTGATTTATATTTTTTCAAACAAAAATAGCAGTTATTTTTTTATTTATATTTTTTCAAACAAAAATAAGAGTTAATTTTTGATTTTTATTTTTTCAAACAAAAATAAATAACAGTTATTTTTTGATTTTTTTTTTTCAGACAAAAGTAACAGTTATTTTTTGATTTTTATTTTTTCGAGTAAAAATAACAGTAATTTTTTTATTTATATTTTTTCAAACAAAAATAGCAGTTATTTTTTGATTGATATTTTTTCAAACAAAAATAAGAGTTATTTTTTTATTTTTATTTTTTCAAACAAAAATAACAGTTATTTTTTGATGTTTTTTTTTCAGACAAAAGTAACAGTTATTTTTTGATTTTTATTTTTTCAAGTAAAAATAATAGTAATTTTTTGATTTATATTTTTTCAAACAGAAATAACAGTTAATTTTTGATTTTTATTTTTTCGAGTAAAAATAACAGTAGTTTTTTGATTTATATTTTTCCAAACAAAAGTAACAGTTTTTTTTGATTTTTTTTTTTCAGACAAAAGTAACAGTTATTTTTTGTTTTTTTATTTTTTCGAGCAAAAATAACAGTTATTTTTTATTTATATTTTTCACACAAAAATAACAGTTATTTTTTATTTTTATTTTTTTTTTTCGAGCAAAAATAACAGTTATTTTTTTTATTTTTATTTTTCGAGCAAAAATAACAGTTATCTTTTGATTTATATTTTTTCAAACAAAAATAAGTTATTTTTTGATTTTTATTTTTTCAAACAAAAATAACAGTTATTTTTTGATTTTTTTTTTTCAGACAAAAGTAACAGTTAATTTTTGATTTTTATTTTTTCGAGTAAAAATAACAGTTATCTTTTGATTTATATTTTTTCAAACAAAAATAAGAGTTATTTTTTGATTTTTATTTTTTCAAACAAAAATAACAGTTATTTTTTGATTTTTTTTTTCAGACAAAAGTAACAGTTAATTTTTTTTTTTTATTTTTTCGAGCAAAAATAACAGTTATTTTTTATTTATATTTTTTCACACAAAAATAACATTTATTTTTTATTTTTATTTTTTTTTCGAGCAAAAATAACAGTTATTTTTTTTATTTTTATTTTTCGAGCAAAAATAACAGTTATCTTTTGATTTATATTTTTTCAAACAAAAATAAGAGTTATTTTTTGATTTTTATTTTTTCAAACAAAAATAACAGTTATTTTTTGATTTTTTTTTTTCAGACAAAAGTAACAGTTAATTTTTGATTTTTATTTTTTCGAGTAAAAATAACAGTAGTTTTTTGATTTATATTTTTTCAAACAAAAGTAACAGTTTTTTTTGATTTTTTTTTTCAGACAAAAGTAACAGTTATTTTTTGTTTTTTATTTTTTCGAGCAAAAATAACAGTTATTTTTTATTTATATTTTTTCACACAAAAATAACAGTTATTTTTTTATTTTTATTTTTTTTTTTCGACCAAAAATAACAGTAATTTTTTTTATTTTTATTTTTCGAGCAAAAATAACAGTTATCTTTTGATTTATATTTTTTCAAACAAAAATAACAGTTATTTTTTGATTTTTATTTTTTCGAGCAAGAATAACAGTTATTTTTTTATTTATATTTTTTTCAAACAAAAATAACAGTTATTTTTTTATTTTTATTTTTTTTTTTCAAACAAAAGTAACAGTTATTTTTTGATTTTTATTTTTTCGAGCAAGAATGAGTTATTTTTTGATATTTATTTTTTCGAGCAAAAATAACAGTTATTTTTTATTTATATTTTTTCAAACAAAAATAACAGTTATTTTTTGATTTTTATTTTTTCGAGCAAGAATGAGTTATTTTTTGATATTTATTTTTTCGAGCAAAAATAACGTTTATTTTTTGATTTTTATTTTTTCAAACAAAAATAACAGTTATTTTTTGATTTTTTTTCGAGAAAGAATAACAGTTATTTTTTGATTTATATTTTTTTCGAGCAAAAATAACAGTTTTTTTATTTTTATTTTTTTCGAGCAAAAATAAAAATAATTTTTTGATTTTTATTTTTTCGAGCAAAAATAAAAGTAATATTTTATTTTTGTTATTTCAGGCTAACACCAATTCTAATATCAATTAATCATCAGTGTTTAGTTTTACTAACATTAGTGCTTCCAAATTTTCCACTGACAAATTGTACCGCAACTCTCCTAGATTCAGTTTGAGGGCTGAAAAGGGTCTCTCTACACTAACTTGTGTCGCAGGTACGGAATGCACAACAAATGTCAGTGTACGTAGCCAGGGAAATACATATTTCTTACTGTTCCAGTATTCCATCAAATCCTCATCAGTGTTTTTGTTAAAGTATATAAATCATTCTGTAGAAACGATAACAATATTCACTTTTATTTTTGCTTGAAAAAATAAAAATCAAAAAATAACTGTTTTTTTTTTTGTTTGAAAAAATAAAAATAAAAAATAACTTATTTTTGTTCGCATAACTCATTACCGGATCATGTGAATTTAAAAAAATCGAAATGCGTTTAAAAGGAGTTATGTTTCCCGAGGTAATTACGAAGAGTTTTTTATTTTTGGCAGCATTTTAAATTGAAAAACACGATTTATGTTATAAAATTTCGGTAATTTTATTGCTAAAAAATCGGACAAAATGTTTTAAGAAACTCTTCGTGAATGCCTGGTGACTTATGTGTAGAAATAGTGTATAAAATGTCAAAAGAATCGGTCCACTAGATTTTGAGCTATGATGTTCACGGACTTCAAACATGTTTGCGAGAAAATCGATTTAAAGTTTTTTAAAAACTGATTTATATACGATATACCGTATGAAACCGGTCGTTTGAAACACTATCTTCGCTAGCTCCTATTGAAATTTTGACACAACACTCTTGACATGAATATTAACTGTTATACTTAACTATTGTTACCCATTAAAAAATATTCGAAATCAAGACTAACAGAAACTTCTATTAATATTTTAGCATAATTTTTCAATATCTCTTTTTTTCAGTATTTAATATTATATAATTATTTTTAATATTATTTATATTTAACATATTATCTGTTTTTTTTTTTTTTTTTGCAGATTCCAGACTTCACGTTCCGGACGTTTAATGCTGCACACTAATATACGTCTATTGATATCTCGACGCACTGATTGTGATACAGCGGCAGCACATGCCAAAGGCATATTGGAAGCACCAAATGAACTTGTTACAAATACTGTGATGCCAACAAATCCTAAATATAGTGCACGCCAAGATCAAACAACTAGTAAAATTTAGTAGTTATTAAAAGCTGCATGTGTGCCAGTCGAAATGTTTCAACACCTACAGCAAAAACTTCAACAGCGCTGGCAAAGAGTATGGGTTTAATACGCTGAGTATTAGTTGGTTGCATAATAAAAAGAGTCATAGCCTTAGATTTCGTTTATTGTTGGCGACATTAAAAAAAACAAACAAGTTGTTTAAAAAATTTAAATAAATCCACCCCTGCCCTCTCGTCTATGTCACCAAAATGCCTTTGTTTAGATCTTATTTAAAGCAAACTTTCATTGATCTGTTTTTTTTAGTATTTAATTTTTTTTTTTTATTTTTATATTTTGTTATTTATTTTTTTGTTTTTAATATATTTTAAAACAATTTTAAACATATTTTTTCCCAGAAAAAAAAGAACTTATTTTGTCTTTACTTGCAATTTTTTGAATTAAAATTCAAATTAAAACATACAAAATAATATGGAAAACATTTTATAAGCCAAAATCTGTTTAAGAGCTTCATTATTTTTGTTAATGGCAGCTTTTAAAGTTTTATCAATAGTAACGAATTTAATCTTTAAAATAAAAAAACTATATTGTTTTTTTTTTTTGTTTTATCTACTATGTACTTGTTATTGCCAATATTATTCTCCATTTTAATTACTATTAATATGTACTTTAAATCAATCATCAATTATTTAAATACACCTTCCCCTATGGAACAAACACTAACCAATTCCCCCCTCCTTCCACATCTTATCCATTTTTCTTATATATAGAAAATGTTTATGTATATTATTTATTTTTTTACTATATTTTTAATGAATATAATAATTTTTTTTATTATGTTCTTATGAGTATTTTGAAATGTTTTTATTAAATGAATTGAATGTAAAATAATTTTTCATTATTTACAATTATTATGAATTATCATTCAGCCGTATCAAGAAAAAATAAAAAGGAAATTGACGGTCGACTTAAAAACATGACAATTTAACCTTGAAATAGAAATTTTGTTTTTTCTTGGTAAGGCTGGTTGCTTATTTTTTTTCTCATTCTAATTTTTTTTCGAACAAAGTGGCTAAGCTTCATTGAAGAATATGCCAGTTCCTTTATAAAAAAAATATAGGGTCAAATTGCATATTTAAATCTTAAATTTAATAAGAATGGTGTTTTTAAGCCCTCTTCTGTAAAGATTTCATTGATAATATTTGAAAGATTTTGATGAATTTTTAGTTTGGTATTCCGAAATAGGTCTGTGATTCTCTTAACACAAAATTCGGTAGTTTAATTGATAGTTTACTTTTTTATAAAAAATAATAAATTTAGTGTAGATCACTTATCGAAATTTCGCTTTAATTGCTAAATTAGCGAATGCGCGAATTTCACTAAGCGGGTTATTTGCAATTATATAAAAAAATGCTCTGAAATTTTAGGCTGATCGAAGTTAACCATTAGCATACCCTCTAGTTTTTTGACTCACATTTCCATGAAAGTGAAAAAAAGTGGTTTTCCAACTTTTACATACGAATATTTTTTTCATTTAACTTCCCGAATTTGAGTCTGGGTGCAAGTAAATCGAATCAACTTTTTTTTTTTATTAATTATTAAAATTTTCAAATTTAAATTCAACTTAATCTATAATTACACAGATATGAAATATTTATTTCATTAAAAAAATTTCGAAAAAACTAAAATCAAAAATTTCAATTGAATATCAAACGATATAAAGAAATTAAGTGATATTTTTTTGCATTAATAACAAGTGTTTTCGTCTTTGTTCTACAAATTTTTCGTTTTTCAATTAGAATAAAATTGGGTTCAGCTCAATCGCAATTTTTTTTTAATTCTGTTTTATCCAATAACTCTTGAAAAATATATGGAAAATCACAAAAAAGAAACAAATTATAGAATATTATTAATATTTAAAGTTTTCTGAATCTTCAAAATAAATTTATAAATATGGGAACTCAGTCACTGGAACCAGAAAGAAGCCAAAATGGTGTGGCTTAACAATGTTTGTATAATTTTTTCATATAAAAAAAAAAAACGGGAAAATTATCTGCAACATGGCTGCTTAAACAACCTGTTTCAAAATCTCAATAAACAACAATAAACACGAAAAATGTCTTTCACATTTTTGAGCTCCCATATATGTTGCAAGAGAGCACTTTACGAAGTGGCCGAGGCTTTGATTTATACTTTTTTGTAAAACTATCCCAAAAAGTGAATTTTATCAACATTGCACAATGTTTAAAAGTTTTACTAAAATGTAAATATAGGACGACGTTTTGTGTCGCTCAGTCACTTAAATTGTGAGGAAGCTAGAACTTGGTTGTATACAAAATTTCTTAAAAACAAATATAGGAAAACGTATATCAAGTTCTCAATAAACAACAAAACGTATGCAAAAAATGTTTAGATACATATATGAGTTCCCATGTTGCAAGAGAGAACTTTACAGAACTTTGATATAAAATATTCTCACAGAAGTGTGTCTTTATAAACATTACTCAGTGTTTGAGAGTTTTTATGACAAAAACAAAGGAATTTTAGATTCTTTTGAAAAACATTAACTGCCTTAAATTTTCAAAAGGGGTTAAATATACATCAAAGTTCAGAAAATACACACATGAAACACACAATGTTCTGTTCTAAAGCAGCCAACACATATTTTTATTTTCATACCAATTTTGTGTGTTTCTAAATTTTGTACGGTGCCGAACACAATCATATTTTTATTTATATCAGAGTTTAGAAAAAAAACACACTGAATAAAAAACTCGCACATATTTGTAAACAAACATAGCTCAGACCAACAAACACATATTTTTATTTTGATATTAATTATGTGTGTTTCTAAATTTTGTACGGTGCCGAACACAATCATGACTGTGTTTCGTTTTAAAATTTCGTTATGTAGACGAACATGTTTCTATCACGTATTTTTTGTTTCGAACACACATAAACCACACAGATTCGAGTGTAGCTTTATTTAAAGTTCGTTTTCTTCCACATGTACTGCTAAAAAAAACAGAACATGTTCTTCAACGCGTACATCTAAATTTTAAAACATCCACTCGCGATCGGAAAAATCTGAAGCACCCCTATAATAACGACAACAATTGTTTCAACCAAATTTATTAAAAAAATCTAAAATAATTCATTAGCAGTTATAAAAAAATAAAAAGAATAAAAATAAGAAAAAAAAATAAAAATAAAAACATAATAAAAATAAAAAAAAAATAAAAATATAAAGATAGTAATAAAATAGAAAACTGAGAAATTTTATATGTTGTTTATGACTTAATTTTGTTTTTTTTTTCGATCGCGAGTGGATAATGTTTTAGCAGTACTTGTGCAAGAACACGAATTTAAAATAAAGCTACACTCGAATCGGTGTGGTTTATGTATGTTCGAAACAAAAAATACGTGATAGAAGCATGTTCGTGTACATAACGAAATATTAAAACGAAACACGGTCATGATTGTTTTCGGCACCGTACAAAATTTAGAAACACACATAATTGATATCAAAATAAAAATATGTGTTGTTGGTCTGAGCTCAGTTTGTTTACATATATGTACGAGTTTTTTTATTCAGTGTGTGTTTTTTTTTTGAACACTGATATAAATAAAAATATGTTAAAAAAAATTCCCACGAAACGTAGGATGGAAAAATAAATAGTATTCTTTTGGAATTTTGCAAATGGCCCTGAAAGCCCGTTAGATACATTTTTAAAAATATTTTGATACAATTTAAGCAAGAATTATGTGTCCATTATTACTTAATTAGAAGAAAAAAAAGTCAGTCATTTTAATTACAGCAAACTTTTTCTATACGAAATGAAACGATAAAAACATTCGTATAGAAGTTTTGGAACTGGAAAATTTTCATTACAATTTTTAATGGGAAAGTGATTGCAAGAATAGGCTGATAATTTTTTATTTTAAATAATTTTATATTTGGGCTTGGTGGAGCAATTTTTAAATAAAGTTATTAAATAAAAGAAACATTAAAATGATCTTGTATTTTATTTACAAAATTTTTAGAAATTGATTTGTTCTCAATCAAATTAAAGTTCCATAAGTCAGCAACACATTCGACATTTCTTGTGTTGGCATATTACGCTAAACAGAATTAAGGCTCAAACATACTTGCATCTCCTAAAATTTATTGAAGAATCATGTTTCATATACGTATGCTACGAAATATTTGCAATTAACAATTCATAAACGCTTCGTTATTTAAAAAAAAATCGACCCCTTAAACTCATAAAATTTAATTCTCTTTTTTTAATTAAGTACTCATTTCAAAATATTTGCTCGCTTAAAACTTTTTTGTTTGATTTCATTTTAATTTCTTTTGTTCTTAATAACTGTAATTTATGTAGTTTTTTTCAAAAACAAATATTTTTGAGAAAAGTTCGTTTGTAAGATGTAGAAAATTGTTCAACATCAAAGAGTTTATCGTAAAATAAACAACAAAAAATCCTTCGTAAATTTATTTAACCACCTTTTTGTGGTGCAAAACAATGATGATTTTTAGTACAGTGGAAACTACAATTTAACCAATTTTAAAATTAAAAACTTAAAAGTTCACTGCAGACAATTATGGCTAAATTTAAAATGTCTAATTTTCTGTATTTATGTAGTTATTCGAATTCTTCCCTAAATTCGAATTTACAATTTTTGTTATATATATTTATATCAATTTAAATATTCAGCTTATTTTCTTAAACATTTTGCAATCTTAGCATTAATTACACTTAATTTAAGTATCGAGAATTTTTAAAAGTTTTAATGAAATTCCGACGAATTATTTATCAATTTAATGATTATCGGAATCGTTCGAAAAATATTTGAAATTTTTCAATCTCCTATGGAATCCATATTGATGTTGTAAAAATAATGAATTTGTTTTAATTTTAAAAATAAGTCATTTTTTATTTTTGTTGATTATTTTTGTCTTAATTCTTCCACCATTTTATGATTTAAGTTAAAATTAAGAAAAAAAAAAACATTTACAAAATAATTAAAAAAAGGCTCATATCGTGTTCAAAGTGTTTTATTATATAGAATATTAACATAATTATAGTTTTAAGGATTTTTTTTTCTTATATACCAAACACAACTCTCAAATAATACATGTATTTTACTTTCATTTTTAATTAAAAAAAAATGGAATTTTTATAAAAATATGTCGTCATTGTTTATATAAGCATTTCTGTGATTGCGTTATGAGCCTTTTCTAAAAAAAAAAAATCAAGAATAATCATAAAGATAAGGGATAATTCAACAAAGACGTGTACAATACTATAAAATAAATAATACTTTAGTAAGCAAATAAACCAATAGAATCTAATTTAACAAAATATTTAAAAATATTAATCCGAAATGAAAAAAAAACGCCAGTCCTAAACATCAATCAAAAAACAACAAAAAATACGAAGGAAAGCCATAATTTAGAATATTTTTAGAAACTGTTTGTAGTAGAGTTTTAAAACTTAATAAATAAAAGTAGCCGAAAAGATATTTGTCTTGAATTTATAACTAAAAACAAAATAATAAACGATAACCCAAAGTTTACTTTAAAGAAAATCTATATCTGAATTCATCATTTATCAATCTTGTAGATAGAACATTGACACCACCAATATCCGTAAATTGTTCTTTTAATATATACTTATATACATATTTATATATATATCTATATGTACTTGTATATTTATTTAAGTTAATGTTCAGATAGGATTTTATTCAATCTTATTTCTTTTTAAATCAGTTATTGTGTTAATAATCTTTAAGAATATTAGAATTTTATTCAATCTCATTTCTTTTTAAATCTTTTGTGTTAATAATCCTTAAGAATTTTCATAGAACTAAAACTGGAATATAGTTATAATGAATTAATAACAAGAAAATAAAAGCAATAAATTTGAAATGAATAAAAAAAATGACTGGCGTTTAATATACAAAAAATATAGTAAAAAATAAAGTATATTTTTTTTTGCGTTAAACAAAAATAAAAACTTTGAAGTTTTATTAAGAAAATTTGTTTAAAAACATGTAAGTGTTTGTGGGATACAGGTTCGAATCTAAAGGCCGTAAGTTAATTAAAAATTATGATTTTAATTATTGTCGCTATAGGAGACAGTCGAAATAAATTAAAAACACGAGACTCTTGTTTGATCCATTAAGATTGACAATGAATGCGTAATATTAGAAATCGATATTATACGAATATTCTCAACGTTGCTTAAAATGGCAGAAATTCATAGATTTTGAAAACTTTTTGTAGGATTTACTAGGGGTGAGGGATTATACGACTTAATGAAGAAACCGTCCCAGTAGTAAAAGTTTGAAAAAAAAAACAACGTAGCTTTTCAGAATCTTTGATTTCATGATATTACGAATCAGACGTGATGTCCACGATATCTTTAAATAAATTAGTATTTAGTTGAGAAGCCAATTGGTTGTCATAAAGATTGTTTTTAATTATACAATTTGTTAATAATGTTAAAAAAGTACCTTTTGTTAAAAAAGTACACTTTGTTAAAAAAAATACATTTTGTTAAAAAAATACCTTTTGTTAAAAAAAACTACATTTTGTTAAAAAAAAAATCGTGTGAGTCCGATCGCAGGGGAGATGTGTAAACATCTAGTAATTAAAGATTTTTTATAGCACTTTCTTAAAATCAAACAGAAAGCGTATCACTTATTATTATTATTATTTATTATTTTAACCGGTTAATTTCTAATTTTTCGTTTTTTATTTTTAATTTATCGATTTTCATTTGAAATTTTTTTAATTTTTTTCTTCATTTTTCATTTTCCAATTTTTATTTTTCGTTTTACATTTTTCATTTTTTATTTTTCAATTTTTATTTTTCAATTTTCATTTTTTATTTTTCATTTTTTATATTTAATTTTCTATTTTTCATTTTTTATTTTCCATTATTCATGTTTAATTTCAGTTTTTCATTTTTCATTTCTTATTTTTCATGTTTCATTTTATATTTTTCATTTTTTATTTTTCAGTTTTAATTTTTTATTGTTAATTTTTTATTTTTCCTTTTTATTTTTTTTTTTAATTTTTTATTTTTCGTATTTTATTTTTAATTTTTCATTATTTATTTTTAATTTTTTATTTTCCATTTTTAATTTTTTTTCAGTTTTCGTTTTTCATTTTTTATTTTTAATTTTTCGTTTTTTATTTTTCATTTTTAATTTATTTTTTATTATTCATTTTTTATTTTACATTTTTTATTCTTAATTTTTTATTTTTAATTTTTTTATTTTTCATTTTTTGTTTTTCATTATTCATTTTTAATATTTCGTTTTTCAATTTCCATTTTTTATTTTTTTTTTATTTTTAATTTTTTTTTTTTCATTTTCTATTTTTCATTTAAATTTTTTTTTTCATTTCTAATTTTTTATTTTTCATTTTTTTTTTTCATTTTTTATTTTTCATTTTTAATTTTTCATTTATCATTTTTAATTTTTCATTTTTTATTTTTCATTTTCCATCTTTAATTTTTTATTTTTCATTTTAAAATTTTTATTTTTCATTTTTTTTTTTAATTTTTTATTTTTCATTTCTAATTTTCAAACAGGTTATCAAATATCATAATTTTTTCACCAATACAATCACATTTTGTCTTGACTCACATGTTACGCTTACATGTTACGCTGTTTTTGAAATTTACCCCCCTGTGCGTATAGATGTTTACACATCAAAAAATAAAAAGAGCCTTCTATTAGGTAAGTACATTTTGTTAAAAAATTATCTCTATTTGAAGAGGTATTTTTTTTAAGTACCTTTTATGTAAAAAATTACATTATGTTAAAAAAATATGTTTTGTTAAAAAATTACATTTTGTAAAAAAAAGTTCATTTTGTTAAAAAAAAAAGTTCATTTCGTTAAAAAAAAACCTTTTACTTAAGAAGCTTAAAAAAGTACCTTTTATGTAAAAAATTACCTTTTCTTAAAAAAGTTCCTTTTGTTAATAAAAGTACCTTTTGTTAAAAAAAAGTGCATTTTGTTAAACTAACTTTTTCTCCTAGATAAGCACTTTTAGATAAAGTACCTTTAATTAAAAAAGTATATTTTATTTAAAAAAGTACCTATTTTAAAAAAAAGTAAATTTTTATTAAAAAAATATATTTTTGTCAAAAAATTATCTTTTATTAAAAAGTAAATTTTCTTAAAAAATTACTTTTTATTAAAAAAGTATCTTTTATTAAAAGAAAGTACCTTGTATTAAAAAAGTACCTTGTATTAAAAAAGTACCTTGTATTAAAAAAGTACCATTTATTAAAAAAGTGCCTTTTATTAAAAAAGTACTTTATATTAAAAAATTACCTTTTATAAAAGCTCACTTTTTATTAAAATAGTACCTTGTATTAAAAAAGTACATTTTATTAAATAATGACTTTTATTAAAAAGTACCTTTTATGTAAATAAAATGTAATAAAAAATACGTTTAGTTAAAAAAGTAATTTTTTTTTTAATATTTAAAAAAGTATCTTTTACTTAAAAGCCTTCAATTAGGTAAGCACTTTTTGTTAAAAAAAAGTACCTTTTATTAAAAAAGTAATTTTATTAAAAAAGTAATTTTATTAAAAAGTACCTTTTTGTAAAAAAAATATCTTTTATTAAAAAAGTACATTTTATTACAAAATTTTCTTAAAAAGCTACCTTTTATTAAAAAAGTATCTTTCTCAAAAAAGTAAATTTTCTTAAAAAGTAACTTTTTGTTAATCAGTTATCTTTTATTAAAAAAGTAGATTTTATTAAAACAAGTAAATTTTCTTAAAAAATTACCTTTTATTAAAAAATTATCTTTTATTAAAAAAAGTACCTTTTTTAAATAAGTAAATTTTCTTAAAAAGTAACTTTTTGTTAATCAATTATCTTTTATTAAAAAAGTACATTTTATCTAAACAAGTAAATTTTCTTAAAAAATTGGCTTTTATTAAAAAATTATCTTTTATTAAAAATTACCTTTTTTGAAAAAAGTACATTGTATTAAATAGTACCTTTTATTAAAAATTTTTATTTAAAAATATACCTTTTGAAAAAAGTACGTTATCTTAATAAATACGTTTTGTTAAAAAAGTTCACTTTTATAAAATAGTAAATTTTATTTTAAAAAAATACCTTTTACTTAAGAGCCTTTTATTAAAAAAGGTACATTTTATGAAAAAATTACCTTTTCTTAAAATAGTACATTTTGTTAAGAGTCCATTTTGTTAAAAAAAAAAAGTACATTTTGTTAGCTAAAATTTCTTTTAGAGGCTTCTACTATGTTGGTAAGCACTTTTTATTAAAAAAGTACCTTTTTATCAAAAAAGTACTTTTTATTAAAAAAAAAGATCCTTTTCTTAAAAAAGTAAATTTTATTAAAATATACTTTTTTGGTAAAAAATTATCTTTTATTAAAAAAGTACATATTATTTAAACAAGTAAATTTTCTTAAAAAAATTCCTTAAATTTAAAAAAGGATGAATTTTGACACTTTCCAGCTTAGTCTGAACTTAGACTTCACGAAAAAAACTATACCAGTTGCCAAAGAATAAAAAACATTTGTCCTATATAAGCGACAATTATTGAATATTCCAGAGCCAAATCACCGGATTCGTTATCGAAATTTTTCGATGGAAATAAGAAGAATAAATGAGAATAATTTTTCTTTTTCACAGTTGAAGAATTATGGCCTCAGATTAAGAAGAAAAGCGAATCGTGGTCGAGCGTTTGTCCGTCTTCTTCAAATAATAAAGCAACGTATGGAATTTCGATTGATTTTACTCGATATCGAATGCGATAATTAGCCCCCAGCTTCCAAGAAAACTCTTATATCTGTAATTTATAGTATGGTTTATTTATTTAGAAACAACTGTTTCGTTAATAGTATGAAAAATGTTTTTAAAAAAAATATATAAAATAAATGAATTAAATTAATTCAATCCTAAAATAACCAAAATTACCCTCTTATTCAAACAAATATTCATTCATTATTTTGTTTCTTAAAAGATTAGATTTTTTTGCAAATTCTCTATAAATAATAGGATTAGTACAATCAAACCATTGAGAAAACTTAATTTGCTAATGGATTCTATAAAACTAATATTTTGTTGCAGTCTTATTCCACCATTTTACCATACACGATCAATCATTGTATTATCTGGTGGTTTTTGATTCATTGTTGCCATTTGTTGATGATAGTTACGCATTTGATTTGTACGTCTTGGCTGAGCCAAATATTCAAACATACTTTGCAAATGCTGTGACAACATTTTACCCAAATCACAAGGCATGGGATCGGTCCAAAAGAAATCATGATTTAGTGCCGTATCAGCATCAATACGTTTCTTGGGATCCAATGTCAATAGTTTATCTAATAAGTCACAACCATAGGGATCCTTCACATATGGTCGGAGACGTTCTTTAACACGTCTTTTCTGATTCTTAGGCAGTTCAACTGACTTATATAATTCTAAATCTTCAACACCAGGCCAAATATCGGGGGTAAAAGAACCACATAGTTGCAGTATTAATAAGAGTTGTTGTTGTTCTGTGTTGCCCTGCATTATGGGAGAACGTGTCCACATTTCAGCCATTATACAACCTGCACCCCACATATCTACGGGCGGACCGTAGTTGCGATCACCCAACAAAAGCTCTGGCGGTCTATACCATAATGTTACAACACGATTAGTGTAACGATTTTTGACTTCATTTTTTGGAATGCTAAAGGCTCGAGCCAAACCAAAATCAGCCAATTTCAAAACACCATGTTTGGTTATTAAAACATTGGCAGCTTTCATATCACGATGAAGAATCTTAAAAAAAAAATAAAAAAAAAAAATACCACTTAATTATTTGATACACAATGTACGATTCTAGAGATTCATTGTTTAAGGTATCATATAGTCATCCTAGACAGACTATAACTTATGTATATATATATTATTTTTAAAGTCTCAATTAAAAACTGACTTCCTCACCTTATTACTGTGTATATAATAGAGTCCATTAAGCAGCTGTTGCATGACTTTTTTAATTTCACCCAAACTGAATTTAACATTCATATTTGACAACAAACCAGCCAAATCATGTTCACAAAAATCAAATACCAAATAAAAGGTGGAACGATAACCATTGTTGGTCGTTGCCTTTGTGCGGCAAATTTCAATGAGATTGACAACATTTTCATGTTTAAGTAGCTGCAAGATTCGAATTTCTCTTAAAGCTGTAATGGGAAACTGCAAAAGTTTATTTTTTTTGTTATTTTTAACACATGTATTTAGAAAATGCTTTATGCCAAACATACCCCTTCTTTTTCATTGTCCATTAAAACTTTCTTCATGGCCACAAATTTTTTATTTGATTTCTTCTCTCGGGCCTTAAAGACTTCACCAAAGGTGCCTTGACCAATTTTTGCCACTTTCTCATATTTAGAAGATTCATCACAATACGAGAAATCATAATCTTCTATGTACTTTTGTTTGTCGAATAGAGACATGGTACGCGATGAACTTGTTGGTGTTCCAGGTTGGGGAGGCCCAACTCGTACAACGGGCAAAATCGGTTGTTGTTGCATGGTTTTATTTTAACTACAATAAACGTTTTTTTTTATTAGGAATATTGCAAGATAAAGTATAATTTCTTTTATATTACCTTAAACAGTAAATTTAATCATAAAATTAATAAAACTTGCGAAATGGTATTTATGGCAGTCATAAGTATTTCTAAAATGGTTTAATTCGTTATATTATTATTAAAATTAATAGTTATTTAATTATATAGTTTTTCTAACTTACCATAAAATATTTTTTCAATTCATTTGTTTCTCCACAAAGAAATAGCTCCAAAAACTCAATTGTAAAAAAATGTTTGTAAATTAGCAATCATCTGGGTAATAACATTATTGTCAGGGGTGGAAAATCTAGTACTTTAGTACTTTTCTAAACAACTTTTCGCTTTCAAAACTATTGTAAGTCCTTGTGACCGATTCTATATTTTTTTCTTTATTTGTCCCGGTTTACAAATGAAATTTTTCTTTCTGAAACTGTTTGAAATTTTCTTTTAATCTTTCATCCGTGTCTACACACTGAAATTTTTGTATTGAAATTCAGGATTTGTTCATGTTTACTTTACAAACAAAACATAAAAATTAAGGAAAACGTAAAATAACGTCACTTTGACAATTGGAAAGCAAGAAACAAAAGAGAATTTCAGAGTACATGAAAGTATAATCCCCTGCCATTCTTCTCTCCCGCCTCAACTATAAACTCAAAACTTTCAGCAAGAAAACTTTCATGTGTGAACACAGCTTTATGGTGTTTATGAATTTGATGCTGGTCATAGGTTTATCGTATTGTGACTACATAGTTATTGCTACTTCAGAGAAAATATTGTCAACAGTGTGATGCAAAAATAAATATGTATGCGAAAAAAATGCATTCAACTACTATTATGCAAGCAAATGTAACCTTATAAATTATTTGGGTATTTTAATTATTGTGTAATGTAATTTAATTAATACCATAGTAAAAACATATTTTAATATATAATACATAAACCTTGAGCATCTTTGATTTGTTTAAAATAATAAATTTTTGTACAAGATACTTGTGCCGTAGTTTGATGCTTTTAATTACAACCCTGTGTATTAGCTAAACACACGTGTACGTACGTGCATGTGTCAACAACATAAAAAACATAAACATCTGTTGAGAATTTCTTCTATTTGTTTTGCTTAAAATTAGGAAATTTTAGAGAATTTTATATATCTATTAACTGCAACGTATTTTGCAGCAGTGCATATACGCAATAAATAATCAAATTGGTAATAGTTCGGAATATAACAGCCTAAGAAATGGTAAGTTATTGGTTAGTCTGTCATCCAAATTTTTTGATTGCTTTTTTTAGGATTCGTCCTCTGATAGTGATTACTATGTGGAAGAATTTGTTAAACCAGACAAGATACGAAAACCCATAAATGATGATTCAGCCGATTTATTAGGAAATTTTGATGATGTCAAACGTCAAGAAATATTGGACGGCACATACGAGGATAAACCGAGAAGTGCTGATGAAGAAACCACATCGGAGGAGGATGAAGGCGCTGAAGAGGATGAAGCAATGAGAGATGCTGATGATAGTGAACTTATTGCTACTAGAGATATAGAAAATGCTACAACAGCAACAGTCAAAGGTGGTTTATCTAAAGTCCAACTAGAACAACTGAGAAAGGGAGCCTCGAAAACAAATCGTTATGTTTTATATGTGACCAATTTAAGTTTTGACTCTACAAAAGGAGACTTAGAAGATCTATTTAGTACGAAGGGTTCTGTTAGATCTATACGTATACCTAAACATAGTAGAGGTGGTTTTGCTTTCGTCGAAATGAATGATCTGGAAAGCTATCAAAAAGCTTTTGAACTCCACAATACGCAATTGCAGGGCAGATATATTAAAATTCAGATCTCCGAGGCCGGCAAAAAGAAATCGGCCAATAAAAAGAACATAATGAAACAGAAAAATCGTAAATTAGCTAAAATGCGTAATGAGAATAAAACTTTCACAAAGAGTGGTAAGTTTTATGATAAAAATATTAAAAAACAAATTGCGCCCGTGGTGGAGGCCAGTAAAAGATGGCGTAAGAAAGCTGGCCCGGGCGGTGGGGCACCTAGACAGAAATAAATGTAACAGACTACATAAAATAAAATTAAAGTGTTAATAGTTTTATTTCAATCTATTTCAACCATCGTATTATGTAAAAGTTACGTTTACCAACTCTTAAAAGAGTTAAACCATTCTTTAAGACGTGAATTCCCTGCGTTATCAATTCGGCTATATTTTGACTTCTTTTTTGATTGATGTAAAAACCGCCGGCTGTAATTATTCGAATAGCGTCAGCTAGAATATGAATGTTATAACATTGATATTATTCGTTTAATAACCGTAGTGAATTATAAATAAATAAAAAAGTAAATCTATAATTACCTTCCGTTGGAAAACATTTTGCTTTAAGAGCCATTTTAAGTAAAGTCATATCTGGTTCTGCTAATATTTCAACTAATGTAGCTCCCGCTAAAGTTTGTTGTATTTCCTTATAATTTAATTCGGCCAAACCATCAACGTTTCCCTTATACAAAGCATTTGTTATAGTCTCAGCTTGTTTTAAACCATTTTCTAAATAAAAAAATTTAATCTTAACTTATGAGATTCCTCTTAAATTTTAAATAAATAACACACAATTATTTTCTTTAACTTACCGCCATGAACCAACAACGTTATGTCCTCTGCCAATATAGTTTGTGGCTTTCTTTTCTCTGGTTCCTTTCGGTGTTCCGTCATTAATACTTCAATCTCCTCTAGGGGCAGAAAAGTAAACAACTTCAATAAATTTTCCACTTCTGAATCTGGTCTTCTAACAAAAAATTGATATAAAGCAAATGGTGAAGTTTTATCTCCATCTAACCAGACTGCATTTCCGGCCGATTTGCCAAACTTATCACCCTCTTCATCGCTAACAATAGGTAAAGTTAAACCAAATACTTCTTTCTTCTCAGCACGACTTATCAGCTCATGACCTGACATCAAATTACCCATTTGATCAGAACCTCCCAGCTGAAAGCGACAATTATATGAACGTAATAAATGTAGCCAATCATATGCTTGGAAAGTTTGATAAGTGAATTCAGTAAAACTCATGCCGCCATCAGCTTCCAGACGAGATTGCACCGAAGATCTTGAAAGCATTTGCCCTAAACGAAAATGTCTGCCAGAGTTGGCTATAAAGTCAATAATATTTAGGTTTTTATACCAATCGGCATTGTTGACTATCCTGTAAAGTGAGGGCGGATTATTATTAATGTAGATGTACTAGATTATTTTTTATATTCACCGTAAAGCCGGCAAAGGTTGTTTGTGTTTGGAATCATCCCATAGATAATCTTGATTTTTAAATAATTTTTCTAATTGCTTCTTAATGGACTCTAAATTATTCTCTATTACATTTTCATGTAATTGGCTACGTTCTGTTTTACGACCACTAGGATCTCCTATTAAGCCAGTGGCACCTCCCAACAACGCTATGGGATTATGACCAGCCCGTTGACAATGTAACAGACCCATAATTACTAATAGATTACCCACATGTAAGCTATTAGCAGTGGGATCAAAACCAGCATATATAGTTTGAGGAGCTGATTCAAATATTTTTTTCATCTGAGGTCTGTAATAAAAAAAACACATTAAGGTTAGGTTTCTACTATAGGAGAATTTTCTCACCCGGCCGTATCGGGAAACATATCTTGAAAGAAACCTCTTTCGCTTAAGGCAATAATATTTCTTTGTGTATAAAAACGTTTGCAATTAAATGCATGTTTCAACTTTATATGATATTTTAATAAATTAACGGAAAACATTTTGTTATGTGTGACAACAAAAGTTACGAAAAATGTCTCCAATTTCGGCAAAATAAAACAGCTGTTTATTAGCAAAACAAATAACAGCTGTTTGTTTAAGTGAACTATCAATTCGAGGAGAAATACCAAAAAAAAAAGAACAAGTGTAGAATTTACTCACCCGGCCGTCTCGGGAAACATATCTTGAAAGAAACCTCTTTCGCTTAAGGCAATAATATTTCTTTGTGTATAAAAACGTTTGCAATTAAATGCATGTTTCAACTTTATATGATATTTTAATAAATTAACGGAAAACATTTTGTTATGTGTGACAACAAAAGTTACGAAAAATGTCTCCAATTTCGGCAAAATAAAACAGCTGTTTATTAGCAAAACAAATAACAGCTGTTTGTTTAAGTGAACTATCAATTCGAGGAGAAATACCAAAAAAAAAAAGAACAAGTGTAGAATTTTCTCACCCGGCCGTCTCGGGAAACATATCTTGAAAGAAACCTCTTTCGCTTAAGGCAATAATATTTCTTTGTGTATAAAAACGTTTGCAATTAAATGCATGTTTCAACTTTATATATTTTAATAAATTAACGGAAAACATTTTGTTATGTGTGACAACAAAAGTTAGGAAAAATGTCTCCAATTTCGGCAAAATAAAACAGCTGTTTAGCAAAAAACAAATAACAGCTGTTGTTGAAATGAGCTATCAATTCAAGGAGAAATACAGAAAAAAAAACAAGTGTTAAAACAGTGTGTGAGGTTTTTTTTTTGACGAATTGAATTACGTGAATCTTGAAATTTTATAATTTAACAGAAAAAATGCTGCATTTAAATAAAACTTGCAATTTTTTCTCAAAAAATTCATTTAATTTAATCAAACGGCTGGCCTCCTCGCATAAATCATTTGGCAGTCAAGCGGCTTCTTCAGTTACCGATATCCCCGAACATGATGAGCATATATCTGAACAGCCTTCTACGAAGTTACCACCACGCTTGCCTTTGGTGAAAAACTTTTTTGTCGGCCTGGTAGACAAAGAATTATTGGCCTATCCGGAGGTCATTAATCGAGAAGACATGTCTCTCTTACAGAACGAATTGCTGCCGCTGAAAAATTTCTTCGCCGAAGATTTTGATAGCAACACGGCAAGTGCTACTCATACGTTTCCAGCAGGATTGGCCGATAATTTAAAACAACTAGGTCTATATGGGCTAAATGCAAGTTTGGATTTTGATGGCAAAGGTTGGGGTTATAGTGCAAGTTTAATGGCAACAGAGCCGGAGTCACAAGCGACAGATGTAGCTTTAAGTTTACTTGGACATAGAACCATTATAGATGCTATACAAGAATTGGGTTCGGCAGATCAAAAACAAAGATTTTTACCAAAATTAGCAAATGGTACGTGAACAAAAATATACATTCTATATAAATCATGAACTTCAAATTTAATATTGTTCTTTAAAGAAGAAATTTTCCAAAACAATTTTTCTTTTATTCTTTAAAATTTTAATTGATTATACATTTCTACAGGCTTGCTAGTTGCCTCCGAAGCTATTTTTGAATTTGAAGGAGCCGATGATGAATTTTTCAATACAAAAGCTCAGCAAGAAACCGAAACCCAAAGTTGGGTTTTAAATGGCACTAAATCTTTTGTAGTGTCTCCTATTAAGACAGCAGATGCTTCGCAACTATTTCTTGTAGTGGCACAATCACAGAAAGCTAATATACAAAACGATGCCGCACGTTCTACAACGATATTCCTAGTTGAATCCAATACGCCCGGTGTTAAGTTGGGTGAAAGACATCTAACAATTGGCTGTCAAGCTACTACTACGCAGTCGGTTAAGTTTGAAAATGTGCGTGTATCGGATAGTTGTGTTTTAGGTCATGCCCATGAGGCTAATGTTGTGGCAGATACTTTGTTAAAATCTAGTCGTTTGCGTAATTCTATGATTGGCTTGGGTATGGCCAAAACTGTTCTCAATGATATATCACATCATTGTGTTGATAATAAACTATGTGGTATTGTATTAAAGTAAGTTTAAATTATTATAAGCATAAATAAGTTCAAGGTAATGAATTTTTTTTTTAGAGATTTGGAGTCGATACAAACACATTTGACTAAATCTTGTATATCAGTGTACAGTATGGAAAGTATGATTTATATGACTGCAGGCTTGTTAGATGAATTCAATTCGCCAGATGTAGTTTTAGAATCGGCTATTACCAAAGTGAGTCAACTTAGTTTCGGTTTGGAATATAAATTTTGTATTTACAACCAATTAAATTATTTGTTCTAGTATTTTACTCTTAAAGAACTTTTGAATATAAGCATTCATTCTTTGGATATAATTGGTCCTAAGTCTCTGCACTCAGGCCAAATGTCTGAATTGTATTTCCGCAATGCTGCCCAACTTTACACTCTTGGAGAATCTATAGATAATTTAACCATATATATTGCTTTAACTGGTCTACAACATGCTGGAGTAAGTAGCCATTTACAAATCTGAAAATACTTTAATCACATTTTCTTTCAGTCCTTAATGGGTGATAATATACGCAAGCAACGTAATCCCCTCTTTCATCCTGGTCATATTTTTTCCAAATTTATGGAAAAATCCAATATTGATAATCCCAACACCAAAATGAATCTAAAAGAAAATGTACATCCAACCCTTGAACCAGCAGCTCTCTGTATAGAACATTCTGTGGCACGTTTACAAATGTGTGTCGATCTATTGTTCACCCGTTATGGCAACAGTATTGTCGAGCGTCACAATGAAGCCAGACGTGTGGCTGATATGGTGACAACTATCTACGCCATGTTTGCTAGTGTATCGAGAGCTTCCCGTTCCTATTGTATTGGTTTATATTTGTCTGACCACGAGATGTTAACAGCCATGACGATTTGCAGTGACGGTCGTGATAAAGTGAAAACATTGGCTCAAGAAATATTTAACGGTCATTATGTCAATAACGATAATAATTTGCATCGCTTGTCAAAACAAATTATAAAGAGTAAAGGTTATTTTGCAACACACCCGTTGACATATAATTTTTAATATGCACTACAGAACTTTTATTTGTTTTTTTTTTTTTAAATATAAAATAAAGTAGAAAATAATAAGACTTTAATATTATAAAATATTTGTTATATACAGTTTTAGAAAATATATTTTTATTTCAGGCAGATAATAGTTTGAGTCATTTTATCAAAAACAATACAGATCCAATGTGTTTCAAGAGAATGTTCGCTCAGAAAATGTCATCTTTTTCTCCAAATATGATTTACTATACAGATGGATCCTTTAACAATAGTACAACATCTTATGCCATAGTTAAACAATTATCAACCACACAATTTGAAACTATTAAAGAGTCTCGATTACCAGATCATACGGGGATTTTCACGGCGGAGATTGCGGCTATTAAAACAGCCATTGATCTTTCCATTCAACATGGAAAAACGTTAATTTGTACCGATAGCCTAAGTGCAACCCAGGCCATAATAAAAAATCACAACGGTGTTTATGATGATATATTACAGTTGGAGAATGGAACTCAACAAATTTTAATTCTATGGATTCCCTCGCACATTGGAATTGAAGGTAATGAAAGAGCTGATTGTAGTGCTAAAAAGGCACTGAGTTTACCCCGGATAACAGAAACTCCCTGTTTCTCTAAAGCCATAACAAATCCGTTTAGGGCAACCCAAGATTTACAGAACATGTCTTCAACCAGACCTAGATATAACAGCAATTTAACCAGGTCTGAATGTATTATGTTAGCCCGCCTAAGAGTTGGTAAATGTGTATTTAACTCAAAACACTATTATGAGAAAACTGATCCGCAAAAATGTTTCTATTGTAATGTTATACTTGACGTTCCTCATTTGCTAACAATTTGTCCAGTATCGAAGATAGAACAATCGCTTGATGAAATACTCGATTGTACAACTACCAATAACATCACTATGATCAAAAGAAGTCTGCTACAACACAACATTCAAAATGTCTAGGTCCAATTTTCATAACAAGTTTATTTGCTTTTATAATTTTTAAAAATTATTCTCTTTTAACTTTCCTTTTAAATTTTAGTAATTATGATTCATTTTCGAATCATATTTTGATTATTAAAATGTAAATATGTAAATATAATTTCTCATTTTATCTTTTGTAATACGAGCGCATATGGTCTTGTTACCGGCGCCCTTTTTTCCTATATTTTATGAATTTACTTTGTAAAATATTTTGTTAATAAATAAATAAATAAATAAATATTTTTATTTCTTTTAACTAACAATTTACAATTTTATATGTACTTGTGTTAAAAGATCCATCACTTTTTCTTCACACTTCAGCGTTTCATTCTAAAAAAAATATATTGGGTTATTAATAATAATTTCCACACTTATTTTCTTATATAATAGCAACTCCTTTATACCTGCCACAATTTGTATTACATATTAATAACACACAACTGTTCTGCCTTAAAAAGTTTTTGCAATTCAATTTTAACTTTTGCCGGACAAATTATTTGACTGTTCCAAACCATGTCTAGAATTATTATGAAGTTTCTTTAAAAATGAAATTCGCTATAGTAGCAAATGAATAACTAAAGATTTTCCGATTAAATGTCAAAAAATTGCAACGAAACGCCGGCGTTCCGCATGAAATTGCATAAACCTTTGTATCTGATGGCGAGCGGGGTTGAGAAGCAAGAGGGAAGCAAATTGTTCACGATATCTAGTTTTCATAAATTTTTTTCCTACACTCATTTTGAAATAAGTAGTTGTTTCGTATATATCGCACCTGTACCTCTAGAGTCAACTCAAAATTTTTCACTTTTTGCAAGAAAACGATACACAGTGGTCATATCTATCCACTGTAAAAATCTTACGTCGGTTTTTCCAGTCTTTCGAAAAAAAATACAGTTGTACACTTTGTGTTATAAGATCTTGAAAATCCACTAAAAATACATATTTTGAGTTGCACCCAAAAAACTTGTTATTTTTGATGATCACTGAAAAAATCGCAAAAACTTCTGTTGTATACTTATTATTCGCAATTCTTTGCAATGAAACAACTGTTTTTAAATTTTATAGTAAATATTAAAAAAAAAACCGTTTTTTGCCTATACTGAAAATTTTTAAATTTTGAGTTGACTCACTTTAGAGGTACAGGTGCGATATGTATATTTTTTAAGTAGCGAATAAACAACTAAAGAAAATTTTCCAATAAAATGTCCAAAAATGTAAATTTAAAGAGTTTTACTTCCCAATTAGGGAAAAATGCAAAATGTACATACTCCTGTAGCTCGATTCAGTAACATCTTTTAACGATAATCGAATCGTTAAAAAAAGAAAACAACAAAATTATCGATTTTGGTATTCAGTAAAATTTTTAAACGATATTCGTTAAAGTCAGCTGTTGTTGTTATCTAACAACTTTTGTGTTTTTTATTCAATCGTTAAAAAGTTAAATCTTGAGGTTGAAATGTCGTCAAAATAAAAATCATGATATAATGAAAATATTTTGTGCAGATTTAGTTAGACCAATATTATATTATTTTTAGTTTTTGGTAAAATTTTTTTTTTATCCAAGAAATTCGGCTAGGTTGGTCACAATTTATTATAAAAACTTTTTATAAAAATAAAAAATTAAATAACATATTCAATTCATTATTTTATTTTCAGATAAATAAATAAAAATAATTAAAAAAAATAAAGAAATTAAACATAAACATAAAATCATTCTGTCAAACACGAAGTAATTGTTTTTTTCTATTCTTTGTGCTCTTCGCTTATTTTGACAGAGATGCCACTCGTTTACAATTTAAATTCAATTCAATTCAAAAAAAATTTATTGAGACTTCAAAAAAATTATCACAAAAGTAGTTATATATAAGAGATAAGGTGAATATAAACTTAAAACTATAACGTATTGTTTTAATATACATTTAAGACATGAAAGTTTTGAATAACGCTACTTGCTTATTGTAAAGGTACGAGTATGAGATCTTACATCAAACGGTAAACATTAAAAATTATATTGCTCAAAATATAAAAAAAAGTTTACAGACTATTGATATGTCAGGTATGAAAACTTATGGTAGGCCTTAAAACTAACTTAAACTAAACTATACACAATTATACATTGCACAAGGCTAGCCCCTATTGGAGCCAGGAATTGAACGAGAGTAAAACTCCGGTAAACGGTATTCACCTACGTTACTTGACAAGTTAATGTCCTCATTTAAAATACCAACTGGGGATATATACGAACTGTTAGACCAATTAGAACTAGACTGAGACCCAAAAACATCAGACATCAGGATGTTTTCGTGACTTTCCAAACTTTACAATTTAAATAAATTGAAAAATAGACAAATTGTCGACTGTCGTTGAGGTGTACTTAGTGATTCACTTAATCGTTAGTGCAAACAACAATAGCTGTCGATATATTTTGCGATTGTCGGATCGTTAAAATTTACAGAATCGCACTACTGGTACTATGCATGAAACACATAGACGACAGCGGCTACACGAACACACGACTACAAATGCTGCTGGCTGCAATTGTAGTCGTGTAGTCAGCTACTTTATTTTTTTGAAAACGACAGCAACATCTAACAACAATATAAACAGCTGTTTTAATACAAATGCATTTTTATTTCAGTAGTGCCAATTATATTTGTTTTTACTTTATTAAAATAGAAAAACATGCATGATTCTATATAAACTTGACTTAAATATACAATTATTTATTTATGATGCATAATCATAACGTAAAATAAATATATAAATTTACTTAACCCCTTTTGATTTTTAATAGAATTATTATAGCATTTAATTTGGTAATTTATTTTTTTTAACAAAATAAAATATCTCATAGCACTAATATCTTTTAAATATTTTGTTATATTGTCAACACTGTTTTTGTTTTGTAGCCAACAAAAATAGAAATTATCCCAAGTTGACTACAGCGACAAAAGTTGTCATGTAGCCGTGTAGCTGTGTTGGTGTCAAAATATTCGTTTTCATATAAACGTGTGTATTTTATTTTTTGACAGGCTGTAGTCGTGTAGCCGCTGTTGTCTATGTGTTTCATGCATTATTATGATATTTTCCGTGAAATGTTTCATGGAATTTTTTTGCTAGTCGATGTCAAAACCAGAAATTAAAACTCACAGCCAGATGGCAGTAACAAATTGTATTTCAGAAATCCGGTAACCCTAAGAAGGGCTATCCATTCTCAGTGAGTGCAACAATCGAATAAGAAGTGGCATTTGACATCAATCATCTATTCGCGAAAAACGGTGTGAAACAAAATCGACTTTTTTGCAAAACGGGTAGATAAACTTATTGTTTTAAATATTGTGGAAAAGAAAATAAACAAAAAACAATCAAGAGTTTAAAAATAATAAACAAATAAATAGGAAAAAGGTGAAATAAACACATAATATTTTATTGAGTTTTAATTAAAATTCCCAAAATAATCAATATGGATGACGCTGCAAAGACATAACTCTGAAAAAAATGTGTATGTAAATGCAATTACAACAACAACAACAAGAAGCCGAACGAATTGTTAAAAAGAAACAAGTGTAAGTGAAAAGAAAAGAAGATATGAAAACAAATGCAATTAAAGAAAACGTACATATAAAATTTTAATTGCTGCAATAAAAAAAAAAAGAAAAACAATAAAATATTAAAATAAATGACGCAAAATATTATAAAACAAATTAAACTGGTTTAACAAACTTAAAATATTGCTACTAAATGAATTGGAAAAATGGAAGGCGTTCGCAACATTTACATATAACATTTGTAGTTTTATATTTATTTCATTAGCATGTAGAAAAACCATTGGGGTTTTTTTTTTCCTTTTTCAAAACACTAGAGAGTGTTATGGGATCTTCAACTTTTAAACTCCTTAAAGTTTGAATTGCATTTGGCAAAATGTTTTTCTTTTCTCATTAATGCGATTTGTAATAAAAGTGTCTGAGCGTGTAACTCTTGTAATTGTTTTTTTTTTTTTTATATTAATGTTGCTATTTGTAAGGTCAACTATTAAGATTAATAAAATTAGGTAAAATTCTTGCTATAGTAAAAAATCATGAGGGCTTTTTTATAAAAAAATGAATATAATAAATTATTTTCAGAACTTTTTGTTGTAAAATGTTATTTTTAAGTGATATATAAATTTTAAGGTTCATATTGAAAATCCTAAAAAAGTTCGCAAAACTTTATCTTTGGATATTTATTCTAAAGGTGAAAAGGATGATATGTTCATTGTTTAATTCAATATTGAAGTCAGTATTTTAAACTATGATTTAGTTTAGTGGCTATTCCCCGATTTTTAAAATTTTTTTGGAGGGGATAGGGGCTTTTAGTGTGATGTATATTATAGAATGAATATAAATGTACCACATATTTTTTTTTTAATTTTCTAAATTTGTTTGTATCACAATTACATTTTTGAAAATATTTGATTAAATTTTGGATTTTTCGAACAGCAACTTTGAATTTTTGTGACGAAAAAATTATATACAGCTCCGTACAACTAAATAAGAACACCGCACTATGGGGTATTTGTGCTGAAAAGCTGGCAATAAATAAACCGGTCTTCCGATCCGCGTAAATATGTGTAATATTTAGTTTTCGGGGTCGTTGATTTCAAATCTGGGGGATTATTATGTAATTCGATTCGTATGAAAAAATTTACGAATTCGTATAAATTGTACTTTGTAGTACCCTTTCGTACTATTATTTCCATTTCAATTTTCGAAAGGAAATTCTTTCGAATTACATAATAACCACCCTGAAGTCAAAATTTTGAAAATCAAAATGGCGGACACATTTACACCAAACTGATTTCATATCTTAGGTCCAAATTTGATGAGGATGATGATTACGGTTGTTTCGATGAGGAAGATGATCAAAAAGACGATAAAGTAGACGATCAAAAAGCCGATGAAGAAGTGCAGTTACAAATTTGCTTAGTAATTATTTATAAAAAAAAATATCCGCGCTTCCACGAGCACAAAATTGTGTGTTTTTTCTCGAAATGAAAGGTCAGTAACCCCAAAAAACTAGAAAATTCAAATCTGTGACGCCAAAATCTCAAATTCAGATTAAAAAGCAGCTACCCCGAAAACCCGCAAAGACAAGATTTGAAGTTTAATTTTGGTTTTCGATTTTTGAAATGTTGACTTCAGATGGGAAAACCGAAAACCCCTTAAGACAAAGTTTGGTGCGAATGCGCTTAGTTTTAAGAAGAAAAGTGCGTCGTTTTGCGTCCGCCACTTTGATTTTTAAAATTTTTAATTCAGATTTGAGATCACCGACCCCGAAAAACCCTTAATACAAAGTTTAGTGGAAATGCGCTTCGTTTTTAGAAAATTGGTCCGCCATTTTGTGTCTGCTATTTTCATTTTTCAAATTTTGACTTCAGATTCGAAATCAGCGACCTCCAAAACCATTATATTACGAACTTTCCGACAAATACCGTAACACGTTCAATTTTTATTAGCTTTTTGCCTTGCAAAAAATAATCGTTTTTTTTTCGAAGTCGAAAACCATGAAATGCAAGTTTGTGAAACCTGCACCTGCGAAATTTTACAATATATGTCAAACTACAAACTTTATTCATATCTTAATGGGGGCCAAACGGGACTCAAAAAACAAAACTTCCAATATACAGGCATATTTTTTTTAACTTCTCAATTTTTAGGTGCTCCTAAGAAAAGCGGAATTAAACTTAAGGGGGTGGGGTTAAGGTTTTAAAACTCTTTTTTTGCATTTCTCTTTCTTAGTGTACAACATGTTGAGAGTGTTGTGTTATAATTTCAATTAAATCGGAGCAAAACGTAAGAAGACACAGCGACCGGCCTCATACGGTATATCGTATATAAATCAGTTTTTAAAAAAACTAAATCGATTTTCACGCAAATAAATGTTCGAAGTCCATGAACATCATAACTCAAAACCTACTTGCCCGATTCTTTTGACAATTTACACACTATATCTACACATAAATCAGGTAACAACGAAGAGTTTTTTTATTTTCCATTCTCTTCCCCATTTTTTTGCAACAAATTCCCGAAATTTTATAGCAAAAATCGTGTTTTTCACTTCAAAATGCTGCCAAAAATAAAAAGATAAAAAATAAAAAATAAAAAATAAAAAACTTCGTGATTACCTCGGGAAACATGTCACCTTTTAAACGCATTTCGATTTTTTATTTCACATAATCCGGTAACGAGTTATTATGTTCACCGCAAATCAACAACGCTTCCGGTGATTCGCTGTCACGAACTTATATATTAAAATTTTGAATTGAAAATTTTTTCAAAGATTCTTCAATTATTATGCTATAACGTGTATATGAAATAAATCGTCGGTGGTATATGCCAAAAGGTGCTACATCCAAAATTCACAATATTAGAGTTATTAGTATATTAATGATTCACAAACCATTCTGTGTTCTGCCAAAATTTTAGGCAAGTATTAACTACATATAATTTGAAAGTATCACTGCATTTCAAAATAATTTGAATTTTAGCTAGCCGTTTCAATAGTATTTTGCAATTTTCTCAAAATGAGCAAAATATATATAGAACCTTCTGGCATAGCGGCGACGAAATAATCCAACATTATTCATATCTTAAAAAAAGAATTTGAAAATATGAATTTTTTTAACATTTAAAACCTTACCCCCCCTCAAGTAAGGGTACAAAACGAAGCGTTTTGTTGACTTAAACGTAATTTATGTATCAGTTAACTAACACACTAAATATAGCTCTTATATTTAAGCGTTTACTGCACCCTCAAAGAGCGTTAACAGTTCCCTTTTTCGATTCATCAAAAAATTTCATATCAATTAATTAGAAAACTGTTTCCTGGCTAAGCAAAATTTACTATATTGTTATATTATCGTTAGGACATGATTCAGTGGTCAATTAACTATACAATTAAAATTATTTCATGGGTTAAAATGCAATTTAAAATTTTGATTTTTTGCCAGCAGTATCTGAACTCAAGCAAATAAAACAAAATGTACTATGATTTTGGTACAATTTCTCTTAGTTTAGTTAATTGAACTCCTTATCTTAGAAAATAAGTGCAAATAAATTAATATTGAGAAAGTAATGACCCATATTTTATACCTTATACCATTTTGTGGTTATGGTATAATGACTGTGCTGATGTTTGTAACTACCAAAAATATTTGACCCATCTTTTATTATACCGGTCGACTCAGAATCAGTATCTGAGTCGATTTAACTATGTCCGTCTGTCCGTCTGTGTGTCCATGTAAACCTTGTTTTGAAACTACAAGTTGCAAATATGAATATATATTTAGTATCGGCCATTGGATGAAATTGGTGAAAATTGGTTCATGTTCAGACCTAGTCCCCATACAAATGACCCCTATGAGATCAACTTAAATTGTCATAATATCCAAATTATATAATATATTACATCCATTTATCAGTAATCCAAAAATTAACCCTATAGGACAACTCTTAGTCAATACCCCATATAAAGCTGCTTACCGATCTTCATCCAAATCTATCAAAAACAAAAATTTTGCAGATATTTCCCAAATTTGGTGTGTATCTATATGTTTCTGCAAAAAATAAGTGACTTTACCAAATATGATGAGGATCGGTCCATTTTTCGAGCTAGACCCCATATAAATATATTAACTTTTTCATATCCGAAGGTAAAAAAAATTAATAATAGCACTCAAATTTGGTCTATGTTTATTTACTATATCTAATTAGTTTGACCTAAGAGATAGGGTCTCTAAACGCATGGTATAGGGTATCGTATATTCGGTCTATACCTACTATAATTTTCTTACTTGTTTTAATTATCATTGATATCAGTCGTGCACATAATTAAGACCATATCATAACTTATAAAAAAAACAAATATTTATTGAAAAAAAAATTATCTGTATATTGTTATGAAACTTTTGTTTTCGATAACCGATTTCCTTCTGTGAGAAATTGAAGCCATAAAATTTTCACATACGCAGTTTGGCTTCCCAAGCCTTTTTATACCCTACTAGCAGATTCCAGCCCTCGAAATTCGAGCACAAATGCTAGAAAATTTTATTTTTTCATTAAAGAAAGACCCTAAAAATATGCTAATCAATTATAGTCAATTTACAAATCAACACAAAAAACAAACTATTTTTTATTACAAACACATTAAAAAAATTTAATAAACACACACATAGCATTGTATAATTTTATGTATATATGTGTTAGTAGCAACTTTAAATGTAATTTACTCAAAGTAAAGGAAAAAATTAAAAAATCTGTAAATCTGCAAAACGACTAAAAAGAAATATCTTTCAAATAATGTACGTTTGGTCAAAATCGGGATAAAACGGTAGAACAAAACGTCAGTCACAAGCCTATTAATATTATATATATACATATATAATATTAGCCTATTAATATTATGTGGTCAGGGTATAATGACTTTGTGCTAATGTTTTTAGCTACCAAAAATATTTGTCCTAGACCCACCTTTATACCGATCGACTCAGAATCAGTTTCTGAGTCGATTTAGCTATGTCCGTCCGACCGACCGTCTGTCCGTCTGTCTGTGTGTCCATGTAAACCTTGTAACCAAACTACAGGTCGCAAATGTGAACATATTCTGATGAAATTTGGTATCAGCCATAGCATGAACGCTTTCAAATTGGCGAAATTGGTGTATGTTCAGACATAGTCCCCATACAAATGACACCTACCAATAAAAAATTTGTACAGGGGGCTTATTATGAAATTCGATTCGAAACGAAAATATTTTCGAAAGGAATTTGTACGAATTCGTAAATATTTTCATTCGAATCGAATTACATAATAACCCCCCAGCATACTTACAATGTTTATGTGGCATTATCTTTGAAACTATATACACTAGATATATAAAATTAAATGTTAAAATATTCTATATTTTATTCACTTTTCAAATAGTTTTAACAACATTTGTGAAAATATCATGTTCTTTACAAAAATTAACAAAAACCAAATAAAAAAAACATTTTATTAAACCAAAAAAAAAACTTACATTTCAGAAATTCTTAAAAAAAAAAAATTTTTCGTCATTTTTAAAAACTAGTATTTTGTATGATGACCCTTAGCAATTATAACGTCGTATAACATTTTTGGCATCGATAAAAACATTTTGTGTGATGTCAGGTATAATTGACGCCCGTTAGGGTGACAGCCATATTTTTTTTTGGAATTTCAAGACGTGCGGGTCGGATTATTGTGACACTGGATCTAAAACTTTAGTGCGCAAAATTTGAGCCAAATCAGACAATGCTTCCAAAGTTGAAATATGAATTTATATGTAACAATTATTTAAAAAAAAAATCATTTTTCACAAAAATTTTTATATCAATAATTATGTCTTAATTAAATTAATTAATAAACCATAATCTAGAGTAAATTATCTTTCTAATAAAACAACAAAATCTATTATCGGTTGAAAAACAGCCAAGTTATATCAAGTTCCCCAGGCAGTAAATCGCACCTGTACTTCTAAAGTGAGTCAACTCAAAATTTTTCAATTTTCACTTTTTGCAAGAAAACGATACACAGAAAAAATACTGTTGTAACCCTCTTTGTGTTAAAAGAGTATCTACCTTCTTTAGAATCCACTAGACATATTTTGAGTTGCACCCAAAAACTTGTTATTTCTGATGATCACTGAAAAAATCTCAAAAACAACTACTGTTGTATACTTATTATTCGCAATTCTCTACAATGAAACAACTGTTTTTAAATTTTATAGTAAATATAAAAAAAAACGGTTTGTTTGAAAATTTGTAAATTTTGAGTTGACTCACTTTAGAGGTACAGGTGCGAAATGTGCCGCAGATCACTTGATTAAGAAAATCGAGCTCACATTTTTAAAGACATTGAAATAATTTACAAACAATATTTTTGCATTCTCCTGATCCCAAAATGATCTTATGTAAAGTATTTTGCACATCGTCTATTGTTATGCCATTCTAAATTAATGTCAAATGGGTACGTATTTTTAGCACTACATATTTCAAAATCTCCAATTTTATTTTTTTAAAAATTTTGTTCAAGAAATTTTCCGAAATCAACGATTGGACTTTAAGGTCTTATTAACAAAATATGTGTGATTAAAATTACCAAATATTGTAGGTATGCTGTTCTTAATTTGGCGAGGGCAGCGTTTTAATTTCAGAGGATTTGAAGAAAAATGTGAGTTTTCAACTTTTTGGCTACATCTTATTTCATATTTCAATTGTCTTTTGTCAAAATATTATACTACTTGATATACATAAGTTCTCAATCTTGTCAATTAAGGTTAAATTAAAACACTATAAACTGTCCCTCTTTAAGGTCAAAGGTCAAATTTAAGGAGATTTACATTTTTTAAAAACAAAATATCGAAATAATATATATTTGTGGAAGGATTTCGATAAAACTTGTTGCTAATATTTTAATAATTCTAAAAAAATAATATTCTGGACTTATTTTCTGAAATTAACCCGTGGGGTACTAGTGTGTGTGCTAGTTTTAATTTTTTTTTTCAGAATTATTATATTCATATAAAGGTATATCGAGGGCTTATATTCAAGAAGTGCTATCTACATTTGACAGCTATATTAATTTTTGATTTCAAACTGTTCTCTGATATAACTGTCAAATATAATATTAATTTTGATATCATACATGATCAGTGCGACTATTTCTTAGTAGAAATTGTAGCAAATCGATCGAAAATACTTTCAGATCTTATTAATAAATTGGTTTTACAAGCTCTCTTTAAAATAATTATTGATGCAGATAGCACTTTTTGAATATAAGCCCTCGGTATACAAATTTGTTTATACTGTATTAAATATAAAAACTAATTAATCTAAATATTTTCATAAAATAACGAATAAATTTGAGGAATTTTATGAATACATTAAATTTGTTTTCTTTAAAAAAAATCCTTATGAAGAAAATATTTATAGATTTTCATATAGAGTCAATTTGACATCAAGAGTACCCCATGGGTTAATTTCAGAAAATAAGTCCAGAATATTATTTTTTAGAATTATTAAAATATTATCAACAACTTTTATCGAAATCCTTTCACAAACATATTATTTCGATATTTTGTTAAAAAAAAAAATGTAAATCTCCTTAAATTTGATCTTTGACCTTAAAGAAGGACAGTTTATAGTGTATCAATTTAACCTTAATTTTCCAAATTGAAAACTTATATCAAGTAGTATAATATTTTGACAAAAGATTTTTGAAATATGAAAACACCAAAAAGATGTAGACTAAAAGTTGAAAAATCAAATTTTTTTTCAAATTCGCTGAAATAAAAAAGCTACCCTCGCCAAATTAAGAACAGGATACCTACAATATTTGGCATTTTTAATCACATATATTTTGTTAATAAGACCTTAAAGTCCAATCGTTGATTTCGGAAAATTTCTTGAACAAAATTTTTGAAAAAGTAAAATTTGAGATTTTTAAATAGTACTAAAAAATACGTACCGTTTTTACATTAATTTAGAACGGCATAACAATAGACGAGATTCAAAATATTTTACATAAGATCATTTTGGAATCAGGAGAATGTAAAAATATTGTTGTTGTAAATTATTTCAATGTCTTTAAAAATGTGAGCTCGATTTCCTCAATCAAGTGGTCTGCGGCGCATTTATTGCCTGGGGAACTTGATATAACTTGGCTGTTTTTCAATCGATAATAGATTTTGTTGTTTTATTAGAAAGATAATTTACTCTAGATTATAGCTTATTAATTAATTTATTTGAAACGCAATTATTAATATCAAAATTTTTGTGAAAAATGATTTTTTTTTGATAATTTTTACATATAAATTCATATTTGAACTTTGAACTCAATGCGCGTCCAGAAAGCATTGTCCGATTTGGCTCAAATTTTGCACACGAAAGTTTTAGATCCAGTGTCACAATAATCCGTGTGACCCTAATACATATATGTATATGTTAATAGATTTTAAATTTAAAAATATCAAATAAAAGGCGCTCAAGTAACCTTTCAAATGATATATATATCGCTAAAATCCGATGCTAAATAACACAGTTATATACAAGTCCATGTCAAAACTTCGGAAGTCCATAACTACGGAAATAGGCTCGACCGCCGAAAAAAAAATATTTTCCTAGAATCACCCCAAAAGTTCCTACTTCCCCCAAAAAAAAATTAAAATCGGAGCGTTGCCCCTAAAACCCCCCTTGTTCCGTACTTTTTAATTCTGATATTCAATTGATATTTTCTGAAATGCAATTGATGTTTTCTGAAATACAATTGATACTCTCTGAAAATCAATTGATATTTTTTCACATATAAATAAAAATTAATTCAAAACAAACCAGTGTTGTTAATTTGCTACGCCATATTCGTTATTCGACTACTTTTACTACCACGTCGTACAAATATGTGTAAAAAATTATTTTTTTTATACTGTTATCATTTGTTTACCAATATCTTTTGTTCCTTTATTAAAGTAAAGTTATTTTTCTACAGAAATTAAAATAATTTCTAATATAAAAGAAAATAAATAAAATATTATTCAATTACCGAGTAGATGATTTATTTATTTTATTCCTCACTACCAACAAACTGACAACTACAGAGGACTAGTGTTGCCACCACAGAACTATAAATCAAATGAAACGTTTAATAGCTAATTTTCTGTTATTACATGTTTATGAATAGTGTTTTCTAATAAAATAATGGTTTATAAGACAAAATCCATGTAATAACCAAAAAAAAGTATACTTTAGAGACAAAATAAAGTTTTTTTATGAATTAGACTGATAGTATATAAATATAATTTAATTTTATATAATTAGCGTTTTAAGTCTTATTTAGGATTGTTATTGCTATGTAATACGTATTTTTTTTTGCTTGATGGCTTTATATATCAATATGGATTTAAATAAATAAAAATTTATCAGTGTTCCTAATTTAGTGCACGATTAATAAAAATAAAAAATAATGGTAAAAATATTGTTACCATTGGAGTTGGATTATCTAAATAATGCACGTAGGTTTTTTTTAAATCAGTTCAAATAATAGTTTATTTTTTTTAAATTTATATTAATTTAATACTAGTATAGCCCAGTACTCGAAATTTGAGTGTAAATTCTAGAAAATATTTTTTCATTCAATTTTTGTCTTCCAATGTTTTTTGTAATCTATATACATACATATATAAAAAATTTATGAATATTTAAATGAGCCTGAAGGTATGTTAATAAATTTTAGCAATTCACAATTCAACACAGAGCGTCTGATATCTATAATATTAATAGGCTAGGGGTTTTTTTTGTGACAGATGTTATGTTCCACCGTTTTATCCCGATTTTGACCATACGTATTTTATTTGAAAGGTATTTCTTTTTAGCCGTTTTGCAGATTTACAGATTTTAAAATTTTTTCCTTTATTTTGAGTAAAATGCATTTAAAGTTGCTACTAACACATACATAAAATTATACATATGCTATGTGTGTTTTATTAAATTTGTTAATGTCTTAGTTAATGAGTTAGTTATCCTCATTCACAATAATAAAATATAAAAGTTTTGGTGTGTGAATTGGCTAATTTTAAAAATAAAGCTGCCTAGAAATTGCACTCGAATTTCGAGCCCTGGAATCTGCTAGTATAATTTAAATCATTCGCATTAACAGGGCGTAACGAATAATTATAAATATTTTATTTTCTTTAATTTAATATATTTTTAAGACAGATTAAACATAAATTTTATCATTCTCAGCTTCTCCTCCATATGAACTATGAACTATGCCAATTTTCACACTCCTCCGTGCCCGCATATTGCTCAAAAACGGAACTAAAAATTTACTTAAGTATTAATATATAGATATTGTTAAAAAATTACCAAATTATAAAAACTGATGCTCTGTTAGGCAAATTGAAAATTTTTACAGATCCTACAGTTTTAAGTATTTTTGATACAGACGCGTTAATGGCTCCTAATGTTTAATAGTGCTACTTTTTATTCGTAATATTTTTTCTACTGATATTCTTTTTTTTTTTTAAATATCACCCATTAACTGCACTTTAGTCAAACCACAGAAGACAAATGTTAAAATCCCCTAAATAAAACAAAATTCATTTCGTTCGCTAAAAGTAGCACTAAAAAATAGCTAAATTTCCTATGCTGGACTATTTTTTTTTTGCATTTTAGAGATGCTGTGATGCTGTACTCCATTGCCTCTCTAATATAAAATAACAACAAAATATTGTGTGTGTACCCAGCAGACAAACAAAATAAAAATCTAAAAAAAAAAACATTTTTTGCTTGTGAGAAAAGTTGATATTTTTTCACACGCCACAGTCACAACAGTTACACAAATCGTTAAACTAGAAAAAAAAAATACAAGAAAATCTGCTTCAATACTATTTTTTAGCGTAACGCGTATTTTTTCATTTGTCTCTTGATTGAGGCCCCAAACCATTTGCATGATATGGTTGGGTGTATGGATGGTATTAACGAAACCGAATAGACAATTTATAAGTTAAAAGAAAATAAAAATAAATATGAGTTTTTTTTCTTTAGTTTTTTTATTGTTGTTGTTTTTGTTTTATAAAGTGCAAATAATGGAAGCGTTATAAAAGAAAATACATTTCTGTGTGTATGACAATTTCATCGATTTCTTGTTAATATCTTGTATTGTCCGCTCCCACCTCTCACCACCTCTCTTCGGCCTTGTTTTTTTTTTTTTTTTTTTTGGATATTTGCAAAACAAACAGTAATTATTTTTTAGCCTAAATTATCTTTAGCGTTAATATGATTTGCCTTCTTTCTCCATTTGTTAGTTGCAGTTAAAAGTGTTGATTCATGTATAATAAAATATATAATTATTAGATGCATAATTTGTGCAGACAGACAAACGAGTACTACGAGTACAATAAATATTTGCAAATAAAATTGTGTGTGTGTGTGTGTTTGACGTTTAAAAACAAAGAATTCGTGTAAAATAATGCAACGTTGGCAATATATTTTATTTAAATTGTAATTTTAAGGTAAGTTTTTTAAATTTTCTTTATTTTTATTTTAATTAAGGAAATACAAAAAAAATTAATTTGACATTTGGTCAATAAATTCTGTTCCAAAATCATACAATTTCCCAATAAAATATTTGATTAAACACGTTAATTTTACAAAATCTTCTTCGCAGTTTATAAATTTCTTATTTATGTTAATTTTTAATTATCGATTAAAATATTTTTTCTTATTAAATGTTTTTTGTTTTAACACTGAGACATGTCAGTGCAATAAACAGTCATGTAGCAAAATATTTTAAATCTTAACAATAACATTATGCAACAAAATTGAAAATTGTTTATGACACCTCATAACTACTATATTTATACCCTATACCAGGCTAAAATGACTTTGTGCTGATGTTTGTAACTACCAAAAATATTTGACCTAAAGCCATCTTTCATTATACCGAAAGTGATTCTGAGTCGATTTTGCGATGTCCGTCTGTCCGTCCGTCCGTCAACTCGTAAAAATGAATATATTTTGATGAAATTTAGTATATACATGAGTCTCTATCGGCCATAGGAAGAACGCTATTGAAATTGGTGACAATCAGTTCATGTTCAGACCTAGTTCCCATACAAATGACCCCTATGAGATCGACTTAAAGTACCATAATATTTAAATTATCATATTGATTTCGGTCAAATTGGGTTTGTGTATGTTTATTACATCCATTGATCAGTAAATAAACCCTACAGGACAATTCTTAGTCATAGCCCCCATATGAAGTACATTCCCGATCTTCTCTTAAATCGATTAAACAACAAAAATATTGCACAGATTTTTCTCAATTTTGGTTTGTATATGTTTTTGCAAAAAATAAGTTATCTTACCAAATACAGTCAGGAGCAGTCAATTTTTCGACCCAGTGTCCCCATATATTAACTTTGATATTAACTTTTTCATATCCGAAGGCAAAAAAATTAATAACAATACCACTCAAATTTGCTTTATACCAGTGATGTTCAAAAATAAAAATGTAGTTGTGTTGGTGAGAAAATGAGAATTGCACTATAAGAAATGTTCAATGGGTTAATAGCGGCAGTGTAAGAATTTGTATGAATTTATTTTTTATAGTTCGTTTACATCGGAGGAAAATCTAGTAGATTTTAGTTGAAATCTCTTTCATAATCTATACCGTTTACATCTAACTTTTTTGAAATTTTGTGAGATTTTGTTTCCACAACAATAAACAGCTGATTGAAATAAAACATATAAACAAGAAATACCAAAAATAAACAAAACAATCGGAAAATGGAAATATGGAAAATCCTAAAAAGGAACAGATTTTATAATTATATTATGCATCAAAAAAGAAATTTTGCGAAAAATAATCAGCATTTGTTAAATGTATTGTTTGAACAGCAAAATTTACCACAATTATTATTTCGCAGATTGGAATGGGCACATGTCAGTATAAAAAGTTATAACTTTTCAATTACTAAATATTTTTTTATTATAGATTCGTCATTTTTTTTGTTAATAATTCATATTTTATTTCCTTTTTATTCAACTTGTTTGCTTTTGTTTTTAAATGTCAATTTTTCAGTCACTGCGTTGTAATTTTCTACTACAATATTTAAAAAATACAGTAGTATCATTTGCTAGTGTCTAAGTTTGACAAGATTTTGCGAGATTTTGCACAAATCTAGTAACGAGCTAGATTTTGTTTTGTATGGGAAATCTAGTAAAAATGAGCTAGATTTCGCTCGAAATCTCCTATATACTAGATTTTGCTTAGATGTAAACGCACTATTAATGAAAAAATTAAACTGTTTTGTGTAAAATTCTTTTAAAGAAATAAGAATTAAACAAAAATTAATATTTTTAAAGGAAGAAAATAAATACATATATATATGTACATTAGGCTTTTTTTCATTGTTTAAAATACTGAAAGTTGTAGACTTTATCAATCAATATTAATGAATTCATTGTATTTACATATTAAAAAAAATATATTTAATATGTTAAAAAAAATTAAATTTTTGGGAGGAAAAAAATGCATTCGATCGGACTCGAATTTTTGAACATTTGAAATTTTATATTAAATAAATGTTTTTTTTTTAAATAATTCTATTAAAGATTTTTATAGATCCTGTATTAAAATTTTTTCAATATTTACGTTTTCGTGACAATTGCGTATTAGTAAAAATTTTTTTAAATTTACAGAACTTAATATATTACGTTGTTTAGAACAAGCTTGGTGCTTGCACTTCACTTCGAAGTATTATCAGTTCTACTTGTACTTGATAATTGTAGTTGGTAATTTCACATGAAAATGGATTCTCGATGAGATTGTGTAATGTTTTATATTTTGAAGATCTTTAAACCTATCATCAAAATTATAAACAAGGGTTTCAAATATAACTAAATGTTCAAATTTTTATACCCTATACCACTATGTGGTTTGGGTATAATGACTTTGTGCTGCTGTTTTTAACTACCAAAAATATTTGACCTAGACCCCTCTTTTATTATACCAATCGACTCATAATCACCTTCTGAGTCTATTTAGCGATGTCCATCCGTCCGTCCGTCCGTCTGTGTGTCCATGTAAACCTTGTAATCAAACTACAGGTCGCAAATATGAATATATTTTGATAAAATTTGGTACATAAGCTTTGATCGGCCATAGCACGAACGCTATTGAAATTCGGTCCATGTTCAGACCTAGTCCCCATACAAATGAGCCCTATGAAATCGACATAAATTGCCATAAGATCCAAATTATCATATAGATCTCAGTCAAATTGGGTTTGTATGTGTTTATTATATCCATTAATCAATAATCCACAAATAATCCCTATAGGACAATTCTTAGTCATAGGTCCCATATAGAGCTGCTTCCCGATTTTCACTTAAATCTATCAAAAAACAAAAATATTGCACAGATGTTTTTCAAATTTGGTTTGTATATATTTTTTCAAAATATAAGTGACTTTACCAAATATGGTCAGGATCGGTTCATTTTTCGACCTAGTCCGCATATAAATATAACACCCAAGACCAGCGCTCGAAATTCGAGTGCAATTTCTAGACAGATTTATTTTTCAACTTAGCCAACTCACAAACCAACACTTTTATGATTTATTATTATTGTGAATGAAGAAAACAAACTCTAGCAAACACATTAACAAATTTAATAAACACACACATAGCATTGTATAATTTTATGTATGTGTTAGTAGCAACTTTAAATCAAATTTATTAAAAATTAAGGAAAAATTTAAAAATCTGTAAATCTGCAAAACGGCCAAAAAGCAATACCTTTCAAATAATATACGTTTGGTCAAAATCGGGATAAAACGGTAGAACAAAACATCGGTCACAAGAAATCGCCTAGCCTATTAATATCATAGATGTGTTTTTGAGAAATGTAAGTAATCTTACGAAATAAGGTAATGATCGTTAATTTTTTTTACCTAGTCCACATATAAAAATAACATCAGATATGAACTTTTTTTAGGAAGTGATACTGAGTCGATCTGTATAATAAATGGTGGGTCTAGCTGAAGTATTTTTGGTGGTTACAGACTCTTAATACAAACTATACCACAGAGAGGTATAGCTTATAAAAATTTTGTGATATAATGTTCGTATCGTATGTATGTATGTATGTACATACGTATGAATATATGTATGTATGCATCAATACTTTATACGGCTGTTGGTTATTTGTACTTTAACCTCTTAGTATTTCCAAATTAGTGTAATTATGGTTTTTATGAAAACGTAGCTTAAATTGAAGTTGTTTTTTTTTTTTTAAATCGTATTTATTGTTTTTAATATAATTTGCGACATATCAAAATTTATGAATTTGTAATTTTGGTTTTGTTGTTGGCTAGTTTTGGTTTAGTTGTGCTCGTAGTCATTCTCATTTCGCATAAGTATACGTTTCGTTTTACTTCGGCTTTATATAATATATTTTTTGGTGTTAAATTTGTTGTGTTTAGTGTTTGTTCACAATCCAGAGTATACTACGGTACGAGTGTAGGTATGTGTCTTTATTTTGGCGACTCTTTACAGTAAAGTAATTCAGTCAGTAAAACTACTTCTGCAACTTCTACAAGTTCTGCTGTTTGTTGTAGCTCTTTATTTTATAATTTTTTTTTTATTATCATTTTACATTCGTTTGTTGCCTGCCACACGTTTCTTTTTTTTTTACATTATTCAGTTTCAGGGTTTCATTTTAGTTCATTTTTTGTGTGTTCTTTCATTTATATTGTTGAATTTGCCTCCTCATTTTGATTCTCATCAGTGCGCATTATATTTTTTTTACTGTGGCTGTTGCTGTTATTTTATTGTATTCTTTATTTTCCCCATTTATATAAATTTTTTTTTTTTTAGCATTTTTAATATTTAAGCCATGTGATGGGTACTTCTGCTTCTTGAGGGCAGCTAAAATACATTCAACCTTCCAACCATCCATACCAATCCAACTCTCGCTCGGGCAGTCATCTAGTCAGTCAGTTTGTAACATACCAACCAACAAACATACATACGTAACGAACCAAACAGAACCGAATTGAACTGAAATGAGCTGAGCTGAGTTGAACACAGGGGTACTCAATAATATACACAAACATTACAATTGATTGAAAATTGGAGTGGAATGGATAATGGTAATAGCACATTCTATACAAAGTAGAGTGTGCTGTGGTGTGATGTGGTGTTTGTTGTAGTATTGTTGTGACATGGTATGCTTGTTGGTGTTCTTCGTATGTTGTGTATGTTTCATTTCTATATCCTTCTTGCATCTTTATGGGGGCGGTATTTTTAGTTTGACATTATGTTTGTTACACCTGTGAATCCTTAATTTCATACACTTTCAAGAGAAGAGAAAGATTTTGTGTTTGTGCATATATTTGCATTGAATTTCTCTACATTTTAAGTGACAGGGATACCTCTAATATCCATCGTAACGTTAGTTCGTCGAACTAAAAAATATTTTCTATAATATTGTACGATCTACTGGATAACAGACCTCCTCAAGTGAATGAAATCTACTCGATACGCCAATAGTAAATATAAGTTCAATGTAATGGTCTGAAACTATCGATGGTTTGTAACTGTCGCGCCCATCGATGGTTTTAAAATGACTATCGATAGTTTGCGATATTTTTTTGTATGGTAACGCTGTAGTGCAAAGGGTAGAATAAGGCAACTATGTTGCGTCAATTTTATGTTGATTGGTAACAAAGACGCGACGCTTTAAAATCAAGAGAAAATTTTCACTTTTTTATATTATATTATAGGTTTTTATATTATAGGTTTTTAACCAAAAAAAAAAAAACCAAGAAATGGTTAGTACATTTACAAAGTACATTTCCAAACAAAAACAAATGAAGAAGCTGCATGTGGTAGTCCTGATTCGGAAGAATGTGTTTTAGTAGCAAACGCCAAGCCTGATAGCAATAAACGCAAAAAAGGTTTTTCTAAGGTAATCAAAAAATTTATTTGTAAAATAATCTATAATATTAATAGGCTAGGCGATTTCTTGTGACTGATGTTTTGTTCTACCCTTTTATCCCGATTTTGACCAAACGTATATTATTTGAAAGATATTTATTTTTAGCCATTTTGCAGATTTACAGATTTTTAAATTTTTTCCTTTATTTTGAGTAAATTGCATTAAAAATTGCTTCTAACACACATAAAATTATACAATGCTATGTGTGTGTTTATTAAATTTGTTAATGTGTTTGTTTGTAATAAAAATGATTTTTTTTGTGTTGATTTGTGAATTGGCTATAATTGATTAGCATACTTTTAGGGTCTTTATTTAATGAAAGAATAAAATTTAATAGAATTTGCGCTTGAATTTCGAGGGCTGGAATCTGCTAGTTATTTTATAAGTAGCTGCGCAAGTATTTCACAAAGTCGCAAGACAAAAAGCTTGCTAAATGCAACAAATGTGTGCAAGGAATATGAAACTAATGGCAATACTAGTAATTTACTGGACCATTTCGCCAGATTGCACCCACATTGTGATAATAATAATGATGACGCTTCTGAATTAACTGCTTCCACTTCCAGCACTACAAATAGTAGTAGACAATCCAGCATAAGATCGGATCTCCTTCTAGCTCAATACACTTTTTTTCCAAACTTTTCTTATTTTTTTCTTGTTATTCTTACCAAATACAGTGCATTATCGTCAGGGTTGTCAACTTTAAGAAACGATATTTCTAAAAAAACGTTCCTAACGATTTTCGTATTTGGGGTGTTTTTGTAAACTACTAGTCCTAATGTACAAACTGCCATATAGGGCTAAGACTCTAATCGGACCATTTCGTCAAATTTTGTCATTTAGTTTTCCCATATTATAGTAGAAACAATTTTATTGTATGTGTTTAGACTTTTATTTTTTTTGTAAAATTCAATTTATTTTTATTTTTTTTTTATAATTTACTAATGCCACTATATATCTAGACCCCTCAACTTATTTGAAAAACGTATTTAACTTTCGTAGTTATCTTCACAAAAATTCTGTTAATTTAACAGTCTCTGTTAAGTATTTAACATTTTTGAAAAACGTAGTTATCTTTCGTCGCTAACTTCACACCCTTAAAAATTTTATGTATGTGTTAGTAGCAACTTTAAATGAAATTTACTCAAAATAAAGGAAAAAATTTAAAAATCTGTAAATCTGCAAATCGGCTAAAAAGAAATACCATTCAAATAATATACGGTTGGTCAAAATCGGGATAAAACGGTAGAACAAAACATCGGTCACAAGAAATCGCTTAGCCTATTAATATTATAGATAACAATTTTACAAGTTAAATATTCCTAAGGATTAAACTCCGCTATTAAAAAGTTTCTATAATTTACACATGTTTTCATATAATTTGATACAGATTGCCAACCTACAGTCCTGCCTAAGTTAAAATTTTCCAAATTGTAAAATTCTAAACTCTTTCAGAGTATTACAACGGCCTATAAAATGTTCTATGTCTTCTTTTTCCTTCAAATTACAAAGTGAACATAAGTCTGAAACATTTAACTTGTAATTATTACCATTAAGTTTAATAAGGTCACTTCCTGCCTTGAAAATCCACGTTATGTCTTCTAACCGTAACTCCTCTATCAGGTATCTGATTCGTGCCATTGGGTCAAGTTTTCTATATATTCTGCTTGTTTCAGCTGCTTTCATTTGAAGGGCTTGGTTATAGCTAGTTTTAAATGCATATAATAAATTAATCCGATTTTCAGCCCACTGTGTTTGATTGAGATATTGTTCTGTCCATGAGATACCATAATCAGCTCCTATTCTATTCATAGCATTCACCCATAGAATTTGCCCTGTAATAAGGATTTTGGAGGGTTGATTGGGCAGTCTGTCCTGATTATAATAGAACAAAGCTTTGTTTATATACCTCAGGTGCAAGTCCAAAGTATACAGATGAGCATTTTCTAATCCCGTTTCAAGTCTTAGCGTGTATGTCGGTGTAGAATTAGGAATCCTCAATATTTTTTTTTTTGTAAGTATAGCTGTAGTTTATCCACTTCATCGAACAAAGAGAATCGCCAGACTTGTGCGCTATAACTTTGTACTGCTCTAAAAACTGCCAGAAACAGTTTCCATTTGGATCTTAGAGATATCGAGGGTTTGTTCAAAAAGTTGTTCCAGATCTGATTTATGCTGCTATTGGCAGAAGCGGTTCTTATTTCAATATGTTTCTTGAAAATCTTTTTTGGTGTCAAGGTAACGCCAAGATAGCAGTATTCGGATGCTATTCTAATATCTTCTCCTTTAAAATACCATTTTTAATTTCGTGACATTCTTCCACCTTTTCTGAATATTATAATCCCAGACTTACTAAAATTTACCTCGACATCCCACATTTAACAGTAATCTTCTAATTTATATATCATTTTCTGCAAAACGTTTATATCATCAGCAAGAAAATCGATATCATCTGCATATAGCAACAGTCGTATATTTAAGTGTTCGATATTAAGTCCTCCTTCTAAAAAGTCATGAAGATCATTAACATAGAATGAAAATAGTAGTGGTGATAGCAGAGAACCTTGTTTTACGTCTGATACAATTGAAAAGTCCTCTGATAATTCTTGACCAGTCCAAATTGCCGAGTTTGTAGTTTTATACATGTTTTCTATAAACTTCACTGCTTGTATATAAGTGCATTTCTAGAAATTTTATCGAATGCGGCTTTAAAATCCACAAAAAATGTATAAGTTTTCTTATTCGCATTTAGATTTAAATGTACTAAAGCTGAGAGGTTATATATGTTGTCATCTATTGAATAGTTCTTCCTTAAACCAGCTTGGTATTCATTCAAGATTTTGTAACGTTCGGTCCATTCTGAGAGTCTATTTGTAAACAGACCCACCATTATCTTTGGTAGATCTTCGCCTGGTGCCTTGTGGTCTTTAATTAATAATATAATTAATTAATTAATATAAAAATAAATTAAAAAAACTTGTGAAATTTAAATATTCTTTGTATTTTATAGAAACAAGAATTATTAATATAAATTTTTAATTCCAAATATCACATACTTATATTAAAGTCTTTTGTTTCCTCGTCATCACTTTCATCCGGACATAAAACGGTTTTAATTTCAAATTCTGATGTTTTATAAACATCATTACTATTAATTAAAACTAGCCGATTCCAGCCCTCGAAATTCGGCTGCAAATTCCAGGAAATTTTATTTTTTCATTTAATAAATTATTTTATATTTTTTATATATCGATTGCGTTATTGGTTTATGTCCAAAATTATTTTTTAATTCAACACATTTTTTTTTGCAAACACGTTAACAAATTTAACAAACAAAAAAATTTAAAAATTTAAAAATCTGTAAATCTGGCGGACAACTAAAAAGAATTACCTTTCAAATAGATACTTTTAGTCAAAATCGGAAGAAAACTGTTTAACAAATCATAGGTCACAAGAAATCGGCTTACCTATTAATATTTTAAATATTTACTTCATCAGGTATTTGATATCATTGCCAACAGGAATTTTCCCTTTTCAACCCATTTTTAATGTGAAGTAAACCATTATCTGAATGTAATCACATTAGATTTCTAATTTTGGATTTGAAAAGATTCATGTCGCTAACCCCCTTTCAACTTCAGCGTTTGAATAAGGGAGCAACAAAAGTTGCTGTATTAGCTATTTTTAGTACATTGTGCATACTTGCATTCAAAAGTAAAAGTGAAACTTAAGATATTTACACTGTACAAAAATTGTTTGGGAAAATAAAGATTTGGTGTCACGGATGTTAAAAAAAAAACACTTGACTCGAAATTTTGCGTCGCAAAATTTTAAAAATCACTACAAACAGTGTTAAAAGCAATGAGTTTATAACCCTGATTATCGCGACGGCCCAGATATTTTTAGCATTGAAAGTTCTATAATGGCGGCAGTTGTAAAAAAGGTTCTATATTCACGAGTTTTATTTTTGTCTTCTAATTGTAAAAAGAATATCTGCTTCCCTGGTTTGATTGTAATGCTTTGCCACAGTTTTCATCTCAACGTAAGCAGTAATAAGGGGAATTCCAAATTTTTTCTATTGTGGTGTTTGCACAAGAATAATAAAACTAAAGATTACGCCATGCGCATGTTTCCCGTTATATGACGTAGTAGTTCCATCGCAAGGGTTACCAAGTCTATTGCCTGTGTAAAAAATATAATTTTTTTTTGGGTTTAATTTTCTGTTATTAAACAGAGGTTGGTTGAGTATAGTAAAATACTTATATACCAGGACTGGTTGTACATATTATGTGTGGATTACAAACTAAATATAAAACGAAAGTTTATATCATATAACCAGAACGCATGCCATTAAGTACATAACCTAACTGCATGCTGAGCAGATTCACGAATCAAAAAACAAAGACCGTAACGTGTTATCTCTTATCCGGAAACACTAGAAGTGATGAAAACGAGGTTTATTCGCTGACTCGTAAATTACTGCTCAAGTTATAATTTCTTGCGAATTTCTTGATAGGTGGTAACCCTGTAAAAACGCAAACATGAAGTGTACAGTGGGCAATTGAAAGCAAAGCAACAGTAAAAAATAAGTCTATAGAACTCGACCCACTCTCATGGGTAAACCACATAAATGAAGGTGCGCTACGTAAGGCATCCCATTCATTAATGAAAAAGGTGAAATCGTGTGCTGCCCTATTTTTAAATGGCGATAAATTTTTACTTACAAGCGGATATTTGCAAAAGCATTTATTAGAAGCAAAGGTCATTAAAGCAAATGAATAAGTGAAAACATTTTTTTTAAATGTAGAATGTGCTTTAGAATATGGATACTAAATGCCGAAATTTCGCAAAATATCAGAAAACGAAGAGGAATTTTAATAAAATAACAACGTAATGGAAAAGTATTTAGTATCTTATTCTAAAGTACAGAACAATGGCATTTAAAAATTTGTTCAAATATTGTTAGATCATTTTTATTTATTGAATAAAAAATAAATAAATTAACAAATTTATAAATACAAATTTTTTTTTTTTGTAAATTTGATAACAAAAATAATAAATTGTCCCACTGTTGTGTGTATATGTTTACACTGTTATGTTTATGTGTACACTAGGGTGACAGCGGTTTGTATGAAAAAAATTTTTGGTGTCGGATTATTGTGACACTGGATCTAAAACTTTAGTGTGCAAAATTTGAGCCAAATCGGACAATGCTTTCTGGACGCGCATTGAGTTCAAAGTTCAAATATGCATTTATATGTAAAAATGATCGAAAAAATAAATTTCACAAAAATGTAGATATTAATAATTGCGTTTCAATTGAATTAATTAATAACCCATAATCTAGAGTAAATTATCTTTCTAATAAAACAACAAAATCTACTATCGGTTGAAAAACAGCCAAGTTATATCAAGTTCCCCAGGCAATAAATGCGTCGCAGACCACTTGATGAAGAAAATCGAGCTCATATTTTTAAAGACATTGAAATAATTTACAACAACAACATTTTTGCATTCTCCTCATCCCAAAATGATCTTATGTAAATTATTTTGCATCTCATCTGTTGTTATGGCGTTCTAGATTAATGTCATAACGGTACGTATTTTTTTTAGCACTATTTCAAAATCTGCAATTTAACTTTTTCAAAAATTTTGTTCCAGAAATTTACCGAAATCAACGATTGGACTTTAAGGTCTTATTAACAAAATATATGTGATTAAAAATGCCAAATATTGTAGATATACTGTACTTAATTTGGTGAGGGCAAATTTAAGAAAAATTTGATTTTTCATACTTTTTCAACTTTAAGGCTACATCTTTTTGGTGTTTTCATATTTCAAACATCTTTTGTCAAAATATTGTACTACTTGATATAAGTTCTCAATTTTGAATTTTTAAGGTCAAAGGTCGAATTTAAGGAGATTTGCATTGTTTTAAAACAAAATATCGAAATAATATATATTTGTTGAAGGATTTCGATAAAAGTTGTTAATAATATTTTAATAATTGTAAAAAATAATATTCTGGACTTATTTTCTGAAACTAACCCATGGGGTACTCTTGATGTCAAATTGACTCTGTATGAAAATCTATAAATATTTTCTTCATCAGGATTTTTTTTAAATAAAACAAATTTAATGTATTCATAAAATTTCTAAAATTTATTCGTTATTTTATGAAAATATGTAGATTAATTAGTTTTTATATTTAATACACTATAATTGAAATTATTTTAAAGATAATTATTTTAAAGAGAGCGTGTAAAAAAAAAATTAGAACTAGGGCACATTTTGGGACACGCGAATTGTATATGAAAAAAAAACGAGAATAAGTTTTGTCCCAATCCCTGCAGAAACATATATTTTATATAGTAATTTTGACATCAAGAGTAGCCCACGGGTTAATTTCAGAAAAAATGTCATAAACAACATGTAAAATTTCTCTGTTTTCTATTTTATTTTATTTTTATTATTATCTTTTTATTTTTATATAACTGCTAATGAATTATTTTAGATTTTTTTAATATGTTTGGTTGAAACAATTTTTGTCGTTATTATAGGGGTGTTTCAGATTTTTCTGATCGCGAGTGGATAATGTTTTAATTTTTAGATGTACACGTTGAAGAAAATGTTCTGTTTTTGTAGCAGAACACGTGCAAGAAAACGAACTTAAAATAAAGCTACACTCGAATCTGTGTGGATTATGTGTGTTCGAAACAAAAAATACGTGATAGAAAAATGTTCGTGTAGATAACGAAATATTAAAACGAAACACAGTCATGATTGTGTTTGGCACCGTACAAAATTTAGAAACACACATAATTGATATGTAAATAAAAATATGTGTTTGTTGGTCTGAGCTATGTTTGTTTACATATATGTACGAGTTTTTTTATTCAGTGTGTGTTTTTTTTCTGAACTCTGCCCGAAATCAAGCAAAGACAAAATAGTAATTTGCGTAAGAAGCACTTCACAGCAATAAAGGTTGAAGTAATCAAAATTGAGACACGCGTAATCTACTCGTATCAATATAACTGACTTCAAAATATATAAAATTATATCTTGTATATTGGGAATTTTTTTTAATGAATTGAAACATCTGTGAAGTGAATATTTCGAGGAGCTCGAGTAGCTCGGAGCTCGAGTAATGGCGAGCTCTGATGTTTATAACCTATACCACACTGTGTGTACTGATATTTGTAACTAACAAAACTTAACTTACCTAGACTCATCTATCGCACGATTTAGAATCACTTTCTTAGTCCCTCCGTCCATTCTTCTGTCTGTCCGTCTGTCTGCCTAGCTGTCTGTGTGTAATCAGGTCGCAAATATGCGATTATGAAAAAATGTCTATATATATATAGGACGATCGCAATTGATATTCGTGAAAATCATTGCATGTTCAGACCTAGCTCCCATAAAAATGGCACCTATGAGATCGACTAAGATCCAGATTATCATATAGATCTCGGTCAAATTTGGTTTATATATGTTTTTACAAATATTAAGTATGTTTACAACATACAGCAATGGACATATAAATGGCACATTTTACCGTGAGTTCTTTCTTATGCTAACGAACTGGACAGGAAGGGTTCTTTCCTGGACGGTGTCAATTTGGAAAACCCAATACCTGTCCAGGCTCTCAAATTGAAACTATCGGAGTGGGAAACCAATTCACATACTTCAATTTGGGAGGAAACTGACGTGGGTAAGGCTACGAAGATACTATGGGGCTCTCCAAACACTTCGAAGACTAAGGAAATCCTTAGTCTAAATAGAAGGGAACTGAGTAGGATTATTGGCATCCTCACTCGACACTCTGAACGGAGAGTTCATCTATACCGTATAGGACGGGCAGAATCGGCCACATGCAGAGCTTGTGGAGAGGATGACGAGACCCTAGAACACTACCTTTGTTACTGTCCTGCATTTGCCGGAACAAGGGTTAGATATTTATCCAACGACATCATACCAGGCCTAGCGGCTCTTAGGGGGATACGCTGGAAAGCACTCAGGAGATTTGCTATCGAGACCGAACTCCTAAGTTAAATAAGGAGTAGATTAACGGATGAGCACGAGGATGTAGAGCGCACAACAAGCCGACTTTCTGGCTTAAGTGTATATCCGGGTAAAACGGATATGAGCTATGTGTATACATGGCTCCTCTTTTTTCAACCTAACCTAACCTAAGAAGCATTTCACAGCAATAAAGGTTGAAGTAATCAAAATGGAGACACTCGTAATCCACTCGTATCAATATAACTGACTTCAAAATATATAAAATCATACTTTGTTTATTGGGAAATTTTTTTTTTTAAATGAAGCCAACCATCTGTGAAGCGAATATTTTCATACATTTGTATAGAAAGTCGTCAAGCTTTTTCAAAGAGTAGTTTGCTCACGCCAGTAGGACAGTCCGATTCAAGTGAAATTTAAGGATGATATTGTTCCAAAAAGTATACATTTCTCATTTCATACGAACATGAAATATTTTCGTTTTTACTACTCGTTGAGCTCGAGTTTCTCATTAACTACTCGAGAAGCTCGAGTATCTCGAAGCTCGAGTAATGGAGAGCTCTGGTCTTTATAACCTATACCACACTGTGTGTACTGATATTTGTAATTAACAAAAATATCTTACCTAGACTCATCTGTCGCTCAATTTAGAATCGTTCTGTCTATCCGTCTGTCTGCCTGGCTGTCCGTGTGTAATTAGGTCACAAATATGAATATATTATGAAAAAATTTTTGTATATATAGGACGATCAAAATTGATATCGGTGAAAATCGCTGCGTGTTCAGACCTAGCTCCCATAAAAATGACACCTCGATTTAAATTGGCCTAAGATCCAGATTATCATATATATCTCGGTCAAATTTGGTTTATATATGTTTTACGAATAATAAGTATGTTTAAAACATATGGTCATGACAGTTAATTTTTCGATCTGGTCCCCATATACATAAAAATTTCATCCGATATGAACTTTATTAGAACTAAGGGCAAAAAATTCATAATAATTCCACACAAATTTGATTTATGCTTATTTTCTTAATCCAATTAGTTGGACCTAAGCTCATGGTATAGGGTATCATTGAGTCGGACTACACCTACTATACTTTTTTTTTTGGCCTAAAAGTTGCTTTTATTTTTTAGGTTCGGACAATTATTAAAGAAGCTACAGTGGAAATCCCGAAGATTGTAGTGCATAAAATTTGAAATTATTTTCTGGAAATACGAGTACCACAATAATGTGTCTTATCATTTAAAAAAATAAAAAACTTTTAAAATATGTTATATTCTTTTTTTAATCTACATTCAAAACTTAAATATTCTTTTTTTAATCTACATTCAAAACTTAAATATTTTTTTTGGCGTTCTATAGTACTCACCACCCTTAATACAGTTTCTCTTAATTTATGCCAATAATAAGAAGTAAAAACACGTTCCGTTATCAGAAACACATATTAGTGATTTCAAATTGTTTTTTAAATCTATTTTTATTTGACTTACATCCACTATTGCTTTGTTTTGAATTATTTCGTCGTGTCCTTTAATAACGTGTCCGAAATAACAGTGTATTTTTTATTTTTATCTTAAAAGACATTAGTTTGTTCCAATAATTTCGCTTGTGACAGATGATATGTTGTTACTTATGACCATTCAAATTAATGACATCTAACTTAAAAAGTATGTATGAAAATAAATAATTCTATTTTGTGGGTAAATAAAATTCGATCCTGCCGTTAATAAAATAATAACACGCTTATATATATTTTCCTGTGATGTGATGTACTACTAAAATATCTTTGCATGTATGTATGTTTGTTTAAGTGAACTCTGTGGTGTTATGTATGTAGTATGTTTGTGTGTTTGGGCTGGATGTGCTTCAAAAGTAAATTGGAATTGGAGTATTGTTGCTGAGGTGGTTGGATGGCTGGTTGGTTGGTTGGTTGGTTGGTTGTGTGCTTGTTCTGTTCTGTTCAGTTCAGTTTAGTTAAGTCGGTTTATACTTTGGAAGTTCTTTTTTTATATTATTGTGTGATATTGTTGTTGTTGTTGTAGTTTTGCTCTCCAATACGTTTTCGTGAATGTTTTTGTTTTTATATTTGTTGTTGTATTGTCGTTGTCGTCGTTTTCGTCTTAAAAATGTTGTCGTTTGGCAGTCAGTTTTAGTTGTTGGATTGTTGGGCTCTTAATATTTATGGCTCTTGAGCTGTTTTTTTTTTTTTTAGTTTATTTGATTCCGTACTGTTTCTGTTGTTCCACAAATGTATGTTTGGATGTTTAAATGGCTGTGTTGTGTGCAAAAGTAGTCTTTTTGTTTTCTGTGAGGAGTAAACGCCTTGTAGTAGTCAGTCTTAGTCTCAGTCATATTGGTTTGCTTTGCCGTTTGCCGTGTCGTTGGTTCTGTCGCATTGTTCTATACTACTTCTTATACATTAATATATATTTGCTATTTCTTCTTATACTTACTTACTTACCTCTTCCACTTTTTATTATATTATTGTATTTTTTTTTTTTAAATACATTTTCCATACACAAATATAATTCCCATTTTTTAAAAACTATATGATATTTCTTCGTTAAGATGGCAACATAATGAAAGAAAAAAGTTGTGCGAAAAAAAAGAAGAAACAAAACATAGAAGTATAGAGACAATTCTTTTCTATTTACATACTTAGTATTTGTAAATTTGTGCACAATTGTGTTGTATAATTGCAGCTACGAGAAATTATTTTCATTTGCAATTTGTTAATCTGCAATATTTTGTGTATTCGTATAAATACTCGTATCTGCAGGATGGATGTGTTACTGAATTCAACAGTACTCGTAGTTGTATGATTTTCTTGATTTTTGATCAGAAAACTTTGTCTGTTTGAGCTTTATCCTACATATGTATTTGTTATTGTATTACATACCTACTTTAATTGTGAGTATTGTGTCTATAAAAATTGAAAAATCGTTATATAATAATTGTCAAATGATTTGTTTTTTTTTTTAAAGGAGATTTACGTACAGTGTGCAGTAAAACTCATGGTACCCCAATTTTTATCAAATGTATTAGGTAATATATATTCTCTTACACAGGCCTGGTCAACCCAAATCGCTTTTTTATTCAAAAATTTTAGCGGGCTATATATTATATGAAAAACCCAATTTTTATTGAAACATTTATTTGAACTAGTATATCCCAGCACTCGAAATTCGAGTGCAAATTCTAGGAAATGTTATTTTTCATACAATAATTTTTCAATGATTTTACAAAAATTTATGAATATTTAAATGAGCCTACTGTTATGCTAATAAATTTTAGCAATTCATAATTCAACATAGGACATATGATATAAAATTTAAGTCATTCGCATTAACAAGGTGTAACGAATTATTATAAATATTTTATTTTAATTAATTTAATATATTTTTAAGACAGATTAAACATAAATTTTATCATTCTCAGCTTCTCCTCCATATGAACTATAACTATGCCAATTTTCACACTCCTTCGTGCCCGCATATTGCTTGAAAAGGGAACTAAAAATTTACCTTCACGTATTAATACATACATACATTAATACATACATACATTTATTTTAACTATTCCAAAAAAAATATTAATTTTTATATTAACAGTAGATTTTTTTTATTGTTTAAAGAACATTTTTATTGAACCATTTATTTTTATTATCTCAGTACACTTAAATATAACATTTATTTATGGGATATCTGCTTTTCTTTGCGATCGCTCAATGTTTTTAAATCTACAGCAATTTAACTTTTCGTCTGTTAATGAAGCGCGAAATTTACTGTTATTAAATTTCATTAAAAAAAAAAAAGAAAACTTCACAAACATATGTAGATCCGAAGGCGTTTCAAATTTTTTGAGCAAATAACCTCAAGTTAGGATATTTTCCGCTGTTACATACAGCGGCTGTCATATATAAGTAAACAAACTAATCATTTATGTTTTGCTTTGTGTAACGGTAAATGTAACGGTCAGTATTTCTAAATTTCCACGTTTTTACAATAGTTGAACTATTTTCTCTAATATTAATTAAACAATTTAGTCATTCAGTTCAGTGTTCATAAGAGAAGTATAAAAAAAACTCATTTTCAAGCGAGTCAAAAATAAGTAAACAAGCAACAATTGACTTAATTTCTTTAATTATTTGTTAAAAAAAAGTAAAGTTGTTAATTGAAAATTAGTAAATAATGTTAGCAGTGCATATTTCTTACTTCGTAAGTAAAACAGAAACATTATTTTTTCAACTAAATTTTAACTCTTAAAAAAATTTTTTTTTAATTAAGACATAATTTGAACTTAAAAGATGGCAAATTGTGCAAGGTTAAGTACAGGAGAACGAAAAGCGATTATTAGACTACACGATGATGGTGAAACATATAGACATATAGCCAACATTTTTAACAAAACACCAGCTGCTATATTCAAGGTGGTAAAAACCTTCAAAGACGATGGACGCGTTGATCGCAGTTACTCTCCAGGTCGACCAAAAAACACAACAAAGAGGATAGATGCAAGAATAAAAAACATATCAGCTTCAAATCCCATGCTTTCTGCCCCAAAAATTCGATCTAAGATGGTATCAGAAGGCCAAACAACACCATCTTTATCCACTATACGCAGAAGACTTTATGAAGAGGGAAAACATGGTCGAGTTGTACGAAAAATTCCATTCATAAATAAAGTTAATCTGCAAAAGAATGAAGTTCTATGCAGAACACGTCTTAAAACCCGAAAGTTTTTGGGAAAAAATATTATGGACTGACGAATCTATGATTCGGATGAAATATAATGGTGGGCAAATGTATGTTTGGCGCAAAAATAATGAGACTTTGCCTTTCAAGTGCACAAAGCCAACACTTAAGTCCGGCGATAAGGGCTTAATGGTATGGGGATGTATTTCTGCTTATGGAGTAGGAAAAGTAGTGGTACTAGAAGGCAAAACCAATTCCCAAGTTTACCTCAATCTAATGAAAGACGTAATAGTTCCTGAAGGTAAGCGCCTAATTGGCGAGGATTTTATACTACAGCAGGATAATGCACCTATTCACAAGGCCAAAATTGTTTCGAAATATATAGCTGATGAAAAAATTAATATTTTGGAATGGCCCCCTCAAAGTCCAGATCTATCACCAATCGAAAATGCCTGGGCATGGTTAAAAACTAAAATTAGTGAGAAGGGTCCTCGAAATTTGACCGAACTGAAGGATTTAATTACTGATACTTGGGCTACTTTTCCTCTAGAAATGTGCAGAAAATATGTACTTTCCATGTCAAAACGGCTGGCTCAAATGTCTCAAAACAACGGCGGTCACTGTGGCCATTAACCACAGTGTTTACTTATTTATGACACTTTGAAAATATTCATATTTTAAAATAAACACATTTAAAAAGTGGTAACATTTTGAATTGAATCTTTGGTTCTGTTTTTTTATTCATGAAACATTGTATATTTAAAAATATTTGTTACTTTTTAGATTCTAAGAAAAAAAAAGAAACTGAAATAAATGTATTTGATTTAAAAACATTACTCAATTTACTTATTTATGACAGCCACTGTACGTGTCGTAGAAATCAATTGTTGATGTTGTTTTATGAACCTGCTTCAACTCATTGTTACACTGCAAATTAATTATTTCCATCTGTAAAGCTTCTGGAACGGTGAAAACGTTTACTTGAAATGGAGAAGAAAATATCTTAAACGTTTTGTCATATTTTGTTAGTTCTGAGAAACGACGATTAAATTCAGCTGAAAGTTTTCCAATTTCATCAGCGTACTTTGCAAAATTAATAGTTTGACTGCTACTAAATTCTTTTAATGACGGCAAATGGTGAAGATTGTTATTTATAGTTTGGGAGTCAAAGCAAATTAGCTTGGATTGGAATGCTTTGATGTGATTATAAGCATCAATAATAAAATTTTCTTGCCCATGTAACTCCTTTTTTAGCTGGTTAATTTTTTCGGTTAAATCTACTAAGAAACACAGGTCCATCAACCAAATTTCGTCACTTAAATTTGAAACTGGAGTTCTCTCTTCAGCCATAAAATTTTCTATTTCCACCCGTAATTCAAAAAATCTTTTTCAACATATTTCGCGACTCAACCATCTAAAGGTGCGTTCAGACTACGCAAATATTTGACCAAATAAACGTAACCCCTAAATAATTTATAATTTTCCTTGTATAATTTTCATTAAGTTATACAATATATGATATAGAATATAGTTAAATATATTAAATATTACTAATGTAATAAAACATAACTTAATTTCGTCTTTTATATATCATGTAAGATTGAATAAAACTTTCATAAAATTAGGGGTTACGTTTATTTGGTCAAATATTTGCGTAGTCTGAACGCACCTTAACTTTGGTAAATTAGACAATATCGCCGTATTCCGAACTTAATTCGTTAAGGTATGCTTTGAATTTGCGACGCTGAAGCGCATGTGATCGAATATAGTTAACTGATTTTATTACCACATCCATGTCGTTTTTCATGAATAATACCTGGGCACATAAATTTTGCTGATGTATCAAACAGTGTATTACAAATATTTCACTGGTTTTAACAGATGTAGCTTCAAGCGTATTCATAAACAACTTTACAGCTCCTTTATTTTTACCAATTATAGCACGCGCACCATCTGTTGTTAGTCCAGAAAGCTTCACTAAATGTAAAGAATTGCAGGATAAATATTTTTTTATAGCGTGAAAAATATCCTCTCCTCTAGTGGTGCCTTTCAAATTTAAAAGACTTAGCGTTTATTGTGCCACTCCGAAAGAGTCGTTAACCCCACGAATAAATACAGCAAGTTGAGATGTATCTGATATCTGTATTTGCGTCGAAAGTTAGAGAACATGCTTTGAATGGTTGAATCCGTTTTTGAAGAGTCACCACTATTTCATCTGAAATATCATTAATGCGACGACAAATAGTTTGACGTGACAAACTTATGCTTGAAATCATTTTATGTTTATCTGGCATGCATGACATCTTCTATTACAGCTGCCAAACATTCTTTTACAAATTCTCCGCCTGAAAATAGTTTCATTTTTTTTAGCGATTAACATTGCGACATTGCGAGTAGCTTACTTTAACAATATTAGAATGTAGTTGTAATGAGGAACTAAACATTTGCTGCTGAGATTTCAATTTAGATTTGAGCTCGGCTAATTAAATTTTTCTCAATTCTTTATTAAATTTCACATACACGTCATGTTTCGTTTCATGTATTCCTTAAAAACAGCTATTGTATCTCGGCAAATCTAACATGTTAATTTTGAGTTATTTATTATAAAGAAGTAATTTTCTTCCCAATGATCGCTGTATTTTCTGTTTTCTTCTGAAACTTTTCTTTTTTGCAGAGTTCAGAAAAAAACATACACTGAATAAAAAACTCGTACATATATGTAAACAAACATAGCTCAGACCAACAATTTTATACGGTGCCGAACACAATCATGACTGTGTTTCCTTTTAATATCTCATTATCCACATGAACATTTTTCTATCACGTATTTTTTGTTTCGAACACACATAAACCACACAGATTCGAGTGTAGCTTTATTTTAAGTTCGTGTTCATGCACGTTTACTGCTAAGAAAACATGTTCTTCAACGCATACATCTACAAATTAAAACATTATCCACTCGCGATGAATATATACGCTATTGAAATTGGTGAGAATCGTTGCATGTTCAGACCTAGTTAGTCCCCATATAAATGACGCCTATGAAATCGACTTTAATTGTCATAAAATCCAAATTATCTTATAGATCTCGGTCAAATTGGGTTTCTATATGTTTATTACTCCCATTAATCAGTAGTCAAAAAATAAACCTTACAGGACAATTCTTAGTCATAAAGCTCCTTCCCGATATTTATATATTTTTGCAAAAAAATAAGTGACCTTACCAAATAATGTCAGGATCGGTCCATTTTGCGACCTAGTCTCCCTATAAATATAGCATCCGATATGAACGGTTTCGTATCCGAAGGCAAAAAATTAATAACACTCAAATTTGGTTTACGGTTATTTTCAATATCCAATTAGTTGGGACTGTTTTTTATTGTATCGAAACTTGATTTGTTGGCATCGCTGTATTGTCGCTGTTATTTCGAATCACGGCATAACTTGCTTTGATTGCCAAAATGTGAAGCCCTTAAGCAGTGATGGCAAATTTTTCAGAGAAAAACGCGTACAAAAATTTAGAAAACGCGTAAAAAAGCGTCTATTTCGAGTACAAAAAACACTTTATGTAGTACGAAAAGTACTACATATTTTTCCTTGCTTGAGGTAAATATTTTAAAGGAACTATTAGAAAATTTAATTGAAAGAATAGAAGATAATTTTATAAAAGTTAAAGAAATTATTAAAAATATGACTGATGAACCAGAAAAATTTGTTTTAATGGAAGAAACTAAAATATTTTATAAGACTATTAAAAATTATATTGAATCATGGACATTACAATGACTGTGGAGTTCGACTTAATCCGCTGAAATTTTTAAGGTCCGACTCCGACTCCTACTAAAACTGACTACGATTCTAAATATATATAGACAGTTATGTTGTTTGTAATTGATGCCAGTGAATCAATATAATATTTAAAATAAAAAAAATAAAATAACAAAACTTCAAATAAAATAACAAAACTTCAAATGGCAAATCTAAAATAAAAAATAACTCTGCAGGAAACAGGATAGTCTTAATAAAATCTGGCTTCATTTGTGCTCTCAAATTGGATCTGATAATTCTGAGTGCAGAAGGTAATACATCTGCTGACACTTGTTTTGGTGGGAATGCGGCGGTGATCAGAGCATCACTTTTTTTATACCCTATACCACTATGTGGTTTGGGTATAATGACTTTGTGCTGCTGTTTGTAACAACCAAAAATATTTGACCTAGACCCATCTTTAATTATACGGATCGAATCTGAATCACTTTTTGAGTTGATTTAACAATGTCCGTCCGTCCGTCCGTCTGTGTGTCCATGTAAACCTTGTAATCAAACTGCAGGTCGCAAATATGAATATATTTTCATGAAATTTGGTATATAAGCTTTTATCGGCCATGGGATGAACGCTATTGAAATTGGTGAGAATCGGTCCATGTTCAGACCTATCCCCCATACAAATTACCCCTATGAAATCAACATAAATTGCCATAAGATCCAAATTGTCATATAGATCTTACTCAAATTGGGTTTGTATGCGTTCATTACATCCATTAATGAGTAGTCCAAAAATGATACCTTTGGCCCAATATAGACTGCTTCCCGATCTTCACTTAAATCTATTAAAAACAAAAATATTGCACTGATTCTTCTCAAATTTTGTTTGTATATATTTTTGCAAAATACAAGAGACTTTACCAAACATGATCAGGATTGGTCCATTTTTCGACCTAGTCCCCATATAGATATAGCATCCGATATGAAGTTTTTCATATCTGCAGCCAAAAAAATTAATAAAAATCCCACTCAAATTTGGTTTTTGCTTATTTTCTATGTCCAGTTAGTTGGGCCTAAGAGATAGGGTTTCTAAACGCATGGTATAGGGTATCGTATAGTCGGTCTAGACCGACTATAATTTTCTTACTTGTTTTTTTTTTTTTTTTGCTAAAGTTGAAGAACGGTAAAATTTCTCAACCTCATTTCTACTTTCTATTGAATTTAATTTTTTTTCCAAAATCATCATGTGTATATAGATTTTTTTTAAATTTAAAAAAAAAAAAGTAAATAATTATATTAAATATTTGGAGTTCAAATTAATTATTTGTATGCTAATAGCTACTCACATGAAGCTTTGATATATATGTATATTGGATATAGAAAATAAGCATAAACCAAATTTGAGTGGCATTGCTATTAATTTTTTTGGTTGCAGATATGATAAAGTTCATATCGGTTGGTATATTTATATGGGGACTACGTCGAAAAATGGACCGATCCTGACCATATTTGGTAAAGTCACTTCTATTTTGAAAAAATATATACAAACCAAATTTGAGAAAAATCTGTGCAATATTTTTGTTTTTTTGATAGATTTAAGTGAAGATCGGGAAGCAGCTCTATATGGGGCCTATGCCTAAGAATTGTCCTACAGGGATTATTTTTGGACCACTGATTAATGGATATAATAAACACATACAAATCCAATTTGACTGAGATCTATATTTTAATTTGGATCTTATGACAATTTATGTCGATTTCATAGGGGTAATTTGTATGGGGACTAGGTCTGAACACGGATCGAATTTCACCAATTTCAATAGCGTTCATCCTATGGCCGATGAAAGCTTATATACCAAATTTCATCAAAATATATTCATGTTTGCGACCTGTAGTTTGATTACAAGGTTTATATGGACACACAGACGGACGGACGGACATCACTAAATCGACTCAGAAAGTGATTCTGAGTCGATCGGTATAATAAAAAATGGGTATAGCTCAAATATTTTTGGTAGTTACAAACAGCAGCACAAAGTCATTATACCCAAGCCACATGGTGGTATAGGGTATAAAAACTAGTTTTTCATTGTTAGGCCACGGAGTTTTCACTCCATGTAGTAATTGAACATACTTGCTGCAATTCAATGCCGTAAACTCAAGAACGCTAATGATATGATTTTTTATGTATGCTTCTGTGTGATGATTTTGAGCCTCATGCATGTTCAAAGTTCGTAGTTTTATTTTTAGTCAAAAATATATTGAATATTTATCCCTAAAATACATCGACCAAAACGAGAAACAGAATCAATTTTAATTGAAAAATGTTTTTTTGGTATTTCACATTTAATTATGTTTCTTATGTCTATTGCTTTGTTGTTAACAAGATCACTTATAATATGACTATTAACTGATACTTTTAGTCCATTAAATAATCTGGCCGATTATTTCTTATATGCCTGAATCTTCAAAGATTTTGAAAGGACGGCCATTAACGGTTACTAATTTTACGCCTGAATCAATGAAACTTTTTTTTACAAAATTTTATCTTGATAACATTTAAATACTGTTCAAGTTTATTTTCCTCTTTTATTGGTGATCTGACTGAATTTAGATGTTGACGATTGATTTTGGACATTCTTATATAGTTCAGGATGCTTCCGTTGTATATTTGTCGTATGTATGAATGGTAAATTCATTTCACATTTGCATTCTGAGCATACAGACACATCTCTTCCTGTATCATAAATAAATACACTTTGTAATACGACCTGTCAAAAAGTTGAGTATTATTAAAATCATGTAAAAAGCTTATGTTATGAAATTGAGAGTCTTTCACCCCTATTCTTGAAACCACTATCACAAAAAAAAAAGTCGTAAATGAAAAAATTCTTAAATCTACGAGTTTTTTGCTGTTCTCTAATTTCAATAAGAATATTTTTTCTCGTTTTAATTCACATAGAAAAGGCTTAGTGAAATCAAAACAAATGCCCTTTTTTTCTACTAAGCTGGTCTTAAGAGGTAAAAAAACTAATTGATATTTAAACTCTAACATGTTTTTTATTGAACCTTGTCATTATTTTAAAAAATTAAGACATTAATTTAATGAAAAAAAAAAAAACGATTTTAAAAAAAGTCTACATTTTGCGCTGATTTAGAAAAAAAAAAATCGTAATAAGTGGTCGATGTTAATAAAACACACTTTTTGCGATGATGCTGTTCTGTAACTATAATAAAAACTTTTTATTTACACAATCTATTTTCCATTATAATTTTTTCAATTATAACATGGATTCTTCATGCACTAATTATTGCAAATAAAGGAATTAAAAAATTTTTTTTACTCAAATCACATATTTATATTTTTTTTTGCATATGACTGCCACAACTTTGTTTATGTTCGAAACAGTAGTGATGCCAGTCAAATCCAATTTATTTGAATTTCGAATTTTCTTTGGTGATGCCTAACTTATTTCAAAAAGAGAAGTCATTCTTAATTGAATTAAATTGAAGAATAAAAACAATTACATGAACAAGTAAATTGTTATTTTAAAAGAAAATATATTTTTTTTTACTTTCTTTATAATCTTAAGGAAACACATGCAAAAATTACTTAAGGTTTTTTGTGAAAGTGACTAAAGAACCATATGGCACCTCGGTTTCTAGATAACATATCGTTCTAAAGCTAAACCATATGTTTCATGTCATTTGATAATAAAAAATATGATTTCGAAAAATACTTCGAAAATATAAAATTTGTGTTTTCAAGAAACCCAAAATTTCACTTTCATGTTATTTCAAATTCATTCTTATTCAAATAACAACGTTTCAAGAACAGGGTTGTATATGATTTTAGTTTCGAAGTCCTATGGTTTCTTTTAATTTTTAGGAACATTTCTAAAAACCTGTAATTTTTATCGGACCAGAGTTGTTTTTTTTTTTTTGTAATATTAAAAAAAGTAAGAGTGTTAAATTCGGCTGTGCCGAATTTTTTGGTACCCTCCACCTGCGTCTTAAACTTAATATTATACCCAACGTTGAGTACGGCTACCACTTTAAAACTGTTGCCGTTACTGAATCTTAATTCTGAACACCAATTAAATTTAAAGTTAATTGTTTTTCTCTTTTGCCAGTTTCTATTATATTTTCTTAAATTTTCAATTTTCATTTTTCATTTTTCATTTTTCATTTCTCATTTTTCGATTTTAGTTTTTCATTTTTAATTTTTCATTTTTCAGTTTTCATTTTTAATTTTTAAATTTTTTAATTTTTAATTTTTAATTTTTAATTTTTAATTTTTAATTTTTAATTTTTAATTTTTAATTTTTAATTTTTAATTTTTAATTTTTAATTTTTAATTTTTAATTTTTAATTTTTAATTTTTAATTTTTAATTTTTAATTTTTAATTTTTAATTTTTAATTTTTAATTTTTAATTTTTAATTTTTAATTTTTAATTTTTAATTTTTAATTTTTAATTTTTAATTTTTAATTTTTAATTTTTAATTTTTAATTTTTAATTTTTAATTTTTAATTTTTAATTTTTAATTTTTAATTTTTAATTTTTAATTTTTAATTTTTAATTTTTAATTTTTAATTTTTAATTTTTAATTTTTAATTTTTAATTTTTAATTTTTATTTTTAATTTTTAATTTTTAATGTTAATTTTTAATTTTTAATTTTTAATTTTTAATTTTTAATTTTTAATTTTTAATTTTTAATTTTTAATTTTTAATTTTTAATATTTAATTTTTAATTTTTAATTTTTAAGATTAAAAATATGTGGTAATACTTGCTTAGGCCAATGTGACACCTGCAGTATAATTATATACACAACTACAATGACTTCAACTATAAGAAGAATTACAACATATACAACATACATATCTTAAGAAAAACAACAAACACACTGAAAATTTTTATATTTTCAAGAGTTTTTTCAAATTTTCATTCATAACTCGTGATCCTTTCAACCAATTTTTACGATTTAAATAGCAACTCCTTTGGAATGTTAATAAACGATTTTATACAAAAACGAATGGTCTAACTTAGGTATTGACGACGTGATCGTGATTTACACAGACAGACGGACAGACGGTCATCACTAAATCAACTTCCCTTGTTATAAGGATCAAGAAAATATATGCTTTTGGGGTCTCCGGAATTTATTTCGATGCGTTACAAACGGAATGACAAACCTATATATACCCTCTGCCACTGAGGTGTGGAGGGTATAAAAAGGTAAACAAAAACAAAAAGAAAAAGAAAGTGGAAATAAAATATTAGTTTCAAAATATATATGCTTGTTATTCTAAACAGCTGTTTTCATAAGATTGAGTGTGGTGGTTAAAATGACCTAAGTATGCAGAAATAATGTCGGTATGACTTTATCACAGTCCGATGAATTTCATCGGATTTTTATGTCGAAAAATCATACGACTGAGTGGTATCATGTAAATGGGCCTTTATTAGAAAATGTTTGTCTACTAATTTTTTTTAACACAAATATAATGTTTGTACAAAGTTTAGGGATTTACCATTTTCGTCTAGTTTGTGTGGACGTTGTGCTGGTTACACGTTCGCTACAAATAGTCCTTTTTATTTATTTTTAATTATTTTAGAATTCAAGAAATGTATTTTTTATGATTTTTCTATCAAATATTTCTCACGCCATGAACAGCAGAATAAACAATGCCCCTGAACCCGTTTGGGTTCGGTTTCAATTCCTGATTTTTATGAAACAAAATTTTTTTTTGAAGATTGTCAACCTAACAGTGGGAAATATTCATAAAATTTGAAATATGTGTAATTTTGTTTAACATAAATTTATAAGACTAACCATAAGCCGATAAGTTAATTCGATAAAAATAGTTCAAACAAGTCAATAAAAAGAAAATAAAAAAAATTTACACAGATCGATTCTGCTGCAAAATAATTTTTGTTCTTTTTTATATTTTGTAGTTAAGTTTGTCATAATGTCCTTAGAGCAAAGTGATAAAGGTGTTTATACCACTAAATATAAGTACAGATATGTATATCTATTTACTGTATATTAGGGTGGCTCTTCATTATATGGAGGGGAAAAAAGTGTTCGAATTTAAATTCTCACCCCCCCCTAGAAATATGCGAAGTACAAAAAAAAAAAAAAAACTGAGAAATACAAAGTTTTGAGTCAATCAAAAAAAAATTTAGAGGTGCCTCAACGCGACTGAAAATTTCAAGTGTGTTTATGTGGGAAAAATATGACTTTTTGTTCAGATTTTACGAAAATTTCATTCTATAGTTTAATTTTTTCGACAAGTTGTTATATTTATCGATTTCAGTACTAAATTATCTCTTTGAAAAGCTATATAACTTTAAAATCGAGTAAAAACTCGCCAAGAAATAGCAAAAGCCCCAGACCACTTTTGTGCCACAAAAAAAACTAGGTCGTGAAATTTGACGAAAATTTTTCAACTTTAAGAAAACAATTAAAGCCATAATATTTTTTTTGGTCTCTATACCTATGTGCACTCAGACATGAAGTATTGTTTTATTTTCACATTTTTAACCTATTGCGCAATGAGACCAAAGATGGAAAAAGTTTTTGATAAAATTTTGAAAACTCCTTTTTTAAGTTTTAAAAAACTTTCTTAAACAAAATTCCAAAAAATGGATCTGGCACTTTAAAGTTTTGTTAAATATATGTTAGAGATTATCTGTGTTAATTTTTAAGTAATTTCCTATGCCAGAATTTTTTTTTATACAAAATTTTTTTATGCGGATTTCGAGAAAAATTAATTTTTGGTGAAATATTCAGTAAATGTACTCTTTCTAAATACTTTGTATCAAAAATTTATCAGTTTTCTACTTTTAAATGTTATATTTTATCTTAATAGCCTAGGGTTTCAGAAAAAAATTATATGACCCCATTATCTCTTTTGGACTTGGGGTCACATGTGACCCCAAGCGAATAAAAAACAATTTATTCTAAAAATTTAAATATTTTGTAAGTGCTGTTGAATTTTTAATAAGTGAATGTGCAAGGCTTTCGTGTTAAAAATTTGGACTATATCGAAGAACGTTAACCCATTCCTTGCCGAGGCCAAACTTTTAATTTTTGGCATATCTAAACATATAATTGTTATAGTTAACTAGATGTAACCCTTACTATGGGTTGGGAAATAAATTGTGCTATATTTTACCGTTTTTTATGATTTGATGATTATGATGATTTTATAATTTGACGTCATTAACCTATTTGGACTTGGCGCCACAAATGATCTCAAGGTTATATAGTACGATTAAGTCAAAAAATTCAAATATTTTGCAAATACTGCTGAATTTTGGATCATTTTAACCCTAGGAGCACATAAGGGTAAGTTTTCGTATAATATAGCACAATTTTATTTCCCAACCCATAGTAAGGGTTTCATCTAGTTTACTAGAGCAATTTATGTTTTTAAATATGCCAAAATGCATAGTTTGGCCTCGACAGGGAATGGGTTAACGTTGTTCGATTTATTCCAAATTTTTAGCATGAAAGACTTGCACATTCGCTTATTACTTCTAAAAATTCAACAGCACTTACAAAATATTTAAATTTTTTGAATAAATTGTCTTTCATTCGCTTGGGGTCACATAATTTTTTTCCGAAACCCTAGGTTATTAAGATAAAATATAATATTTAAAAGTAGAAAAGTGATAAATTTTTAATACAAAATATTTAGAAAGAGTACGTTTACTGAATATTTCACAAAAAACTCCTTTTTCTCAAAATCCACAAAAAAAATTCTTTGTAGAAAAAATTCTGGCAGAGAAATTTACTTAAAAATTCACACAGTTAATCTGTAACATATATTTAACAAAACTTTAAAGTGCCAGATCCATTTCTTTAAATTTAGTTTAAGAAAATTTTTTAAAACTTAAAAAAGGAGTTTTCAAAATTTTATCAACAAATTTTTCCATCTTTGGTCTCATTGCGCAATAGGTTAAAAATGTGGTAATAAAACAATACTTCATGTCTGAGTGCTCATAGGTATAGAGACAAGGTTCAGATAATACACACATCAAACACACAATGTTCTGGTCTAAAGCAGCCAACACATATTTTAATTTTCATGTCAATTATTTTTGTTTCTAAATTTTGTACGGTGAGAACACAATCATGACTATGTTTCCGTTTTAATATTTTCGTTATGTACACGAACATGTTTCTATAACATATTTTTTGTTTCGAACACACATAAACCACACAGGGTCGAGTGTAGCTTTATTTCAAGTTCTTGTTCTTGCACGTGTACTGTTAAAAAACAGAACATGTTATTGAACGCCTACATCTAAATTTTAAAACATTATCCACTCACGATCGGAAAAATCTGATACACCCCTATAATAACGACAACAATTGTTTCAACTAAATTTATTAAAAAAATCTAAAATAATTCATTAGCAGTTATAAAAAAATAAAAATAAGATAATAATAAAAAAAAAAAAAATAAGATTAATAAAAAAAAAAAAATAAAAAAAAATAAAAAAAAAAATAATAAAAAAAAATAATAAAAAGACAGTAATAAAATAGAAAACAGAAGTTTTATATGTTGTTTATGACTTAATTTCGTTTAATTTTTCGTTTTAACTTTTAGATGTACTCGTTCAAGAACATGTTCTGTTTTTTTTTTTTTTAGCAGTACACATGGAAGAACACGAACTTAAAACAAAGCTACACTCGAACCTGTGTGGTTTATGTGTGTTCGAAACAAAAAATACGTGATAGAAACATGTTCGTGTACATAACGAAATATTAAAACGAAACACAGCCATGATTGTGTTAGGCACCGTACAAAATTTAGAAACACACATAATTGATATCAAAATAAAAATATGTGTTTGTTGGTCTTTGCTATGTTTCTTTACATATGTAAATATATGTACTAGATTTGTATTCAGTTTGTGTTTTTTTCTGAACTCTGAATTACTTTCTTAAAGTTGAAAAAATTTCCGTAAAATTTCACGACCTAGTTTTTTTTTTGGCACAAAAGTGGTCTGGGCCATTTGTTATTTCTTGGCGAGTTTTTATTCGATTTTATACAGCTTTTTGAAAAGATAAGTTAGTACTGATATCGACTCATGTAACAACTTGTAGAAAAGATTAAAGTATAGAACGAAATTTTCGTAAAATCAGGAAAAAAAAGTCATATTTTTCCCATACTTGAAATTTTCAGTTGCGTTGAGGCACCTCTAATTTTTTTTGATTGAAACAAATCTTTGTATTTCTAAGTTTTTTGCTATTCGCATGTTTCTAGGGGGTGAGACCGAGAGTTTGAATACTTTTTGTTAAGGGCCACCCTACTGTACATGTTACTTCTATGTACATATATACATACATATGTACAAATGTATAAAAGTATGCTTAACTACTCAACCATATGAATGTTTTAACGGCCACATACTCTTCGATAACACAGAGGGCCAAAAAGTTACACAAAAGTTACACAGAGCCAGAGATACTTTGTTGTTGTATTGAAGTACTTTACACTGGAGCAGCAGATTCATGCTTGAAATCTTTAACATTTATCTAGTCATTTTTTATATTTGAATGGTTGTTCGAATGTATGAAAAAACTACATGAATTTGGCTTCGATTTCAAAATTGTTTTCTATATATTCAGTTCATATAAATATTCACCATATCCAACACCGCTTCTTTCTCTAAATCGTTTGTTGTTGTTGTTGTTGGCTAAATACTCTGGTTACCTCGCACATGTTCAATATAAGGCAGGCGGCCGTAACAACACTAACAAACAAAAACAATTCTACACCTTGTTTTTCTTAACAGCAAAGTAACCAAGCAGGTGGAGAAGATCTGTGTGTAGGGAATAAATGGTAACTACATTCAGACATCACCCTTACACACCGCTCTGTACGTCCTCATCACCATTTATAGCTCTCTCTTCAGCGTCAGCCTCGGCCACATCCACTTCATAAACATGTGGGGATATCTTGCTATTACACGCATTTAAACTACAGTCATATAAAAACAACAACAACAACAACATCAGCAACAACAAAGAACACCAAAACTTAAAACTGTACAATAAAGCAATTGATGGAAAAATGAAAATTGCGACATCCACGAACTATGCATGCAAAGTGATACACACACACACACACAGACACACACTCAGTCACCGAATTTTACAACAACATATTTCGAACAAACAACATTCAATTCAATACACTTTCAACATTTTATTAATTTTTTTTTTCTGTTTTTTTTTTCAAAAAATAATCGATTGCTTGATAGATGTTGTTGCCATACATACCATACATACTCGTACATACATATGTATAAAACATTGTGTGTCAGTAACGTACTTGTTCTTGTCCTGTACCCAGTCAGCATTTTATGAAATAATTTTCTGATTATAAAAGATTCTTTTGTCGGGAGAATCTCAGATCAGTTTCGACTCATTTGACAGTATTATTTGTAATAATTTGCGAGTCATTATACCCTATACCACTATGTGGTGTACCTATATCGATTTCATTCAATTTAAGTCAAAAAATTTGTTTTTTATATTTGTTCATTCAAAGAGTAAATAAAAAAAAAATGAATTTTTTGACTTAAATTGAATGAAATAGATATAGGTCGTATATGGGTATCCCACATAATTTTCAGCGCTGAATATTTTGGGCTATTTTAAATATGGGAAAGTCAAACATTTGTCGATTTGTGCAATAATTCCGTCAATTTTCTCCAAAAAGGTGAAAAAATATACAAAAATGCACGAAAACGCCCCCTGATGGCTGTCAAAAAAATAAATATGAAAAATGGATTTTCCAACCTAAAAGCCCCCGGTATATACATTTTCATTTTCAATAAGTGCTATTGAAAATATCATGAAAATGTCCATCGAAATTTTGGCAGACTCGAAAATGATTTTAGAGGTATGGTTCCTTGGGCAAATATACTTGTTATGGCCCATAGTATCAGAATCGCGATGGACCCATGGAAATTTTTTCGGCCCCCTACAATTTGACCGACCCTAATGTACATATATATATAAACACAATAGTTATTTTCAGAATATTTTATTGATTAAAAAAAAAACGTACAATTTAGTGCTTCACATACATATGTCTGTAGCAGATCTTAAGCAAAAAATTTTAATTTATCCGGGTAACACCGTAAATTCGATCCAGACACTTTCTCAATCAAATCACCGTTTTAATCTTAACTATAGTAATTCAATTGATATCCTTTAAGTTATAACAAACATGAAAACTAATAAAAGCCCAGGTTATGACAATATGTCATCAAAATTTATTAAGGAATGTCGGGAAGAATTAGCACCAATTTTAGTTCATATTTTAAATTCTATGATCAATACTTCAGTATACCCAAATAGTTTAAAAATACATAGAATAGTTCCCATACCCAAAGAGGTTAATGCATCAACTGTTAAATTTCGACCAATTGTTGTTCATTCTTCAGTTGATAAAATATTTGAAAAAATTATGTACGACAAACTTTTATTGTAACTAGAAGAGAATAACTAATTGTATGTGTAACTACCAAATTGTAGTGTAGTAGCTGGAATGTTTTTTGATTTCACTAAGGCATTCGATCTTGTTGGTCATCAAATATTGTTAGATAAACTAATATTTTATGGCATTCAAGGCCCAGAAGTTTTGCTGTTTAAAAACTATTTCTTTTACAGAAAACAGTTCGTAGAATTTAGAATATAAAAAGTTTTGCCATTCAATACGATTGGCAATTGGTATTTTGTTCAAATTCAAATACAAATTAATTGAAAAAAACCAAATTGTTAGTATATCAATCCTTGATACATTCTCATTTTAATTATTTAGCAATTATTTATGCTTATAATAGAAATAACAACGTGCTGAAATCTACAATGTATGCAAAATAAAGCTTAAACAAGTAAGAGTGTTAAATTCGGCTGTGCCGAACCTTTGATACCCTCCACATCGGTTTGAGTATTGATAATAAATGTAAACAAAATATTGGAAAAAGTAAACAATTTGTTAAACTTAATACCAAATTATTTCAGAAAATTCTTTGGGTAGGTTTTCGTCTTTTTATTATTTCGGATTTATTTCGGTGTTTGCTTTTTTGTCATCGTGGTTGCTGATCCGGCACGCATTTAGGTTATATACCTATATGCATGCGTTTCCGGTTATATGACATAACTTCTCGTTTAATTTAGTTTTTGCTAATTAAATAGCTCGCCCTAACCTCCATTGCAAAGGTTATGGTTGTCTAGGATGGCTACATGCATTAAATCGTGCTAATTAGAGATGACTGCCATATAGGTCGGATAGAGTAACAATATAATAACCAAAAAAAAAAGCTCTCTCAACTTTTTTATTAAAATATTGCAATATTTTGAAAACATAGAGAATAAATTTGTAATAATAAATAATCAAATTAGGGATGTCAAACGCCAAAAACCAAATATCCCAAACATTTTAAATAAAATAATTTCTTATCTTTATTTTCTGAAAAACTTCATCCAAAAAATTTTGAAAAATAATATATAAATAATAATTTTTATGTTCACAATTCTTAAATATCATTTGAGGTTTTCTAAAATTCATTGAATTTAAATTAATGTTTTCTGTAGTGCGATTCTCTAAATTTCAACGATCCGATAAAAATATATCGACAGCTATTGTTGTTTGCACTAAAGTGATTCACTTAACGACAGTCGACAAATCTATTTTTCTATTTATTTAAATTGTAAACGCATCTCTGTCAAAATAAGCGAAAAACACAAAGAATAGAAAAAACAAATTACTTCGTGTTTGACAGGATGATTTTATGTTTATGTTTAATATCTTTATTTTTTTTTACTAATATTTCTGTTTATTTAATTGAAAATGAAATAATGAATTGAATATGCTATTTAATTTTTTTATTTATATAAAAAAGATTTTTTAATAAAAGCAAAATATTTTCACTATTTTATGATTTTTATTTATGTATGACGACATTTCAACCTAAAAATTTAAGTTTTTATCGATTGAATAAACAACACAAAAATGGTTGTCGTTTAGATAACAACAACAGCTGACTTTAACAATAGCGAATATCATTTAAAAATTTTACTGATAATTTTGCTCTTTTTGAACGATACGACTATCGTTAAAAGAAGTTACTGAATCGCGGTACTGAAAAGCTATTAATTTCTCCTGAATGCAGGGTTGGAAAAAATCATGATTTTTTCGGAAAAAATCAAAAAATCAGATTTTTTCAAAAAATCCATACAAAATTGTGATTTTTTGCGATTTTTTTGATTTTTTTGATTTTTTCGATTTTGCTACAACTTTCCTCAAAAAAAAATCGACCACACCGAAAAATAATCCATGTCTCTACCAAACTAAAAGTTTTCCACCAACTTTGGTGGATTTTTACCACAGTGGCAACTCTGAGTTTAATTATATTTTGAGATAAAACTGGCTGTAAAAGAAATGGGGAATCCCGGTTTTGTAAAGTTTGCGTATTTGATGAAAGAAAAGAAAGAATGTGCGTTCTGAAAAGCGAACGACTGTGTTGAACGATAGTAAGAATCGTTTATTTTTGTTGCCTGTTGATATTGTTGTGCGGTGTGCTTGAATAAATTAATTTAATATTTACAAAGATGCCTCGCTATAAGGATGTGATTTGGGAGCATTTCACAATAAAACAGACTTCTAAAACTGGCTGTCGAGCGATATGCAAAAATTGTAAAAAAGAAATGCAAGGTTTGGTGAAGCGGATGAAAAGCCATTATGAAAAATGCAAAAATAATATTCCGGATGACGATGATGAAGTTACAGGTAAGTTAATGCAGTTTTCACCATTGTATTTTTGGAATAAAAAATATTTATTTTTCAGAATCTGCGCCACCTTCTGAACCTACCACCTCTGTATGTTCTTCTGGTAAAGGCGACGAATGCGCGGCACCATCTCTTAAAAAAAAGGAGCTATCTGGAAATAGTTTAAGTCCGTTTATTGTAAAAACGCCCACATTTATGAAAAAAAAGCTTGACCTACAAATAGCAAGGTCTATGTTTGCCACCAACTGTAGTTTCAGATCTATCGAACATCCACAAGTAAAAAAAGCTCTTTCATTATTGCGTCCAGGTTATATCCCCCCATCTCGGAAGGATATCTCAGGCAAATTATTGGATGAAATATACCATGAAGAAAGAGAACAGTGCTTCTCTAAGCTATTTGATAGTTTTGTCAATATGTCTGTTGACGGTTGGTCAAACGTTCATAATGAACCGGTAATTTGTGCTGCTATTACTACTGAGCAAAGTGAAGTGATCCTCTTTGAATCGGTGGATACAACAGGAAAACCGCACACTAGTGAATATCTTACTGAAATTTGTGAAGTTTTAATAAAAAAATTGAAGTCTCAGTACAATTGCAATGTGGCAAGTTTGGTCACCGACAACGCTTACAATATGGCTAAAATGCGGAACGATTTAAAAAAAAGCGACATAATCACATACGGCTGTTCAGCACACTTGTTGAACTTACTTTCCAAAGATTTCGAAATTGGCATTATCAAGGAACACGTAGTGCAAATAGTTAAATACTTCCGAAACAATCATGCAGCTAGCGCATTGTACAAAGCAGAAGGAGGTAGAGCATTAGTGCTGCCAAAAGATGTTCGTTGGAATACTGTATCTGACTGTTTCGAAGTTTTTTTGTCGGAGTGGCAGAAGCTACTGAAAGTGTGTGAAGAAAATAGGGACGTTATCGATTCTGATATTAGGACAAAAGTTGAAAACATGGTCATAAAGCGATCAGTGGAAGATTTTCTCTTAATTTTGAAGCCAATATCTGTAGCACTGGATACTTTACAAAGGAATAATGCAAATCTGTCTACAGCGGTAACGGCTTGGAAGAAACTTGAAGCTAAATTTGATGATGCTGATATAAATGTCAGCCAAATGTCGAAGTTTCAAAAGAGGTATCAACAAGCAATGACTCCCAGTCACTTTTTGGCATTTTTATTAGACCCAACCCAAACAGAATTCACACTTACAGATATAGAAGAAGAAAGTGCGTTGGAGGAAGCACAAAATCACTATGATGGTTCAGTTTTGCTACCATTGATAGTAAAACTTAAGTCAAAATCAAAACCATTCCAAAGTATGATGTTCGTACCAGCAGTGTTAAAAAATGTAACACCATTAGAGTGGTGGATTTCACAGAAGAACATATTTACCGAAGTAGAATACTCTACGATTTTTCCAATTGTTAAGCAATTGTTTGGGGCGATAGCTTCTTCAGCTGCTGTCGAAAGAGTGTTTTCTACATTTGGCATTGTTCATAGTAAATTAAGAAACCGACTGGGAATTCAAAAAGCTGGAAAGCTGGTGTTTTTGTTTAAGCATTATAATAATGATATTGATTTCTCAGATGTCAACGATTCCTGTCTTTAACATGTATATATTTGTTTGTTTTTTGTTAATTTCTGTAAAAAAAATATATTTTTGTGAAAAAAAAAAAAATAAATATATTTGATTAAATCACTGATTTTTATCGAAAAAATCATTTGATTAAATCATGATTAAAATCATGATTTAAATCAAAATGATTAAATCATGCCAACCCTGCCTGAATGGCAATATTTTTTTTAAACGTAAACATTTTTTAAATGTGAACATTTTTGGTGTTTTTTTTTTGGAATTTCAATTTGTGTTTAACGAATAAAATTTATATATTAAAGATGCAATTGATGTCTTCTAAATTTAAAATTATTATTTCCGACGTTTTGATATGATTTTCTGAAATTCAATTAATATTTTATAATTTGTAATTGGCAATTTTAATTCCAGTTTTTAGAATTTATATTTTCTTAAATTTGAATGGAAAATTTAAAAAGTGCAATTTTGTATTTATGTGAATAATAATGCTTTAGTAATTATAAGCAATTTTTAAAAATTAGATGTAATCGCAATCAGATATTTTGTAGGTAAAGCAGAATAATAATTCTATATAACTATGTAGAACTGTTTTGAAAGCAAAAAACTCATTGATGAACTCGGTAACTATATTTTGTAAAGACAACAAAAAGTTAACATGCCAAACTTATGTTCATATTTGTAAAAGAATAATGAAAAAACGTATGAAATAAAAGACCAGCCCGTGTATACTCTTAACATTGTTCTGTATAATATCTAGTTGAAAATATTGACATTCATGTTAATATAGAAATAACTATTGCAAAGCTAATTAGAACAAAAATTGTGGCGCCATCTACTGTGGCATAGTCACGCTGAGCAAAATGAAGTGACACTCTGTTGATGCAAAAGAAATGTATTTTCCCCACAACAAAATATTGCAGAATTTTATGTAAAAAAAATAATATACCGGTTTATTTCTAACATGCAGTTATCATGGATATACATAAATTGTACATACATATATTATTTGTATTATTTAATATGTGTATGTATGTATATGTAAATATTACACACAAAAATACAACATCAAACGTTATTTCTGTGTTTTTCTCTTTAAATAAATTAATATATTTTTTTTTTTTTTTGCTAAATTTACATTGTTTTTTTTTTATTAACAACTAGGTATTTTAGCATTATTTGCTTTAGATGTTGGTGAATTTTTACTCCCTTTATATCAACTCGTAGTGTCTGCTTGTCGAAAAAATTTTGGATCGATTTAAACCCCCTTTCCGTGACCCAATCGATCTGAAACTTTGCAGGCAGGCTCGTGGCAATGACAGAAATAATCTAACAAATGTTTTTAGTGATGCCAAAACAATGGAAACTTTTAAATTTTTCTACCAGAGTTCATTAAAAAAATGTACAAAGGGTTAGTTTTTATTATATTATTACCACAACGACCACAAAAACAACAAGTCCAGCTATGACAACAATACAACATTTAGAATAACAACAAGAACAATATAGAAACATCATGTTTTTAATTTTTTTTTACTTTTTCAGAGATTTCCCTGGACCTGTTCCACAGATTTTAATGATTTTTGAAACAGAAAACTTCCCATGAATTTGGTGAATCATTCTCACTAAAAATGATCACCCTAGCTGTCCTATTGAGGGCGTCATTGTGACAAGAACAACATAGAAAATTATATTTATTCAAAACTTTTTTAGTTCTTCATTCAAATCTCGGGCCCTAATTCACCGATTTGGACGATTTTAAATAGCAAACTTCTCAGGATGTTAATGAATCATTTTTTATGTCAACGAGTACCTTAGCTGCCCGATTGATGCCGTCAGCGTGATTTCCACAGACGGACAGACGGACATCGCTATATCAACTCCGGTTGTTATAAGGATCACAGATATATATATTTTATGGGGCCCAAATTTTTTTTTCTAATTATTAGAAACGGAATGACAAACTTATATATACCCTCTGCACACTGGAGTGGAGGGTATAAAAATCATTTACAAACTGGGGAAGATGTTTCTGTGCTTATTTATGTTGATGACTTGGTAGTAGCTTCTTCAAAAATAGATGAAATAAAAAATGTTCATGAATTATTGAATACTAAATTTGAAGTGAACAATCTTGGCCCAGTATCACATTACGTTGGCATGGAAGTTTTAAAAACAAAAGAATTTCAATACAAGATTCGACAAAAACAATTTATAGAAAATATGATAGTTAAATTTGGTCTACAAAATGCTAAGGCTTAAAATTATCCTCTTGATCCGTATAATGGGAAAACTGATTCAGAACCATTACTACGAAATAGTGAATACCAAAGTTTAATAGGATTACTATTATATGTTGCTGTAAATACACGTCCTGATATTTCAGCTAGCGTTGCAATATTAGCTCAAAAAACAAGTAATCCAACTAACGAAGATTGGAATGAATTAAAACGTGTAGCAAAATATTTAAAAGGAACTTCGGAATTGTTTTTAAATTTAAATGGGAATTCTGGTTATATTTTTATGATTAATGGCGGTACAATTAGTTGGTCATGCAAAAAAACAACCAAGTGTTTCCTTGTCAACAACAGAAGCAGAATTTATTGCATTATCCGAAGCTGCAAAAGAAGCTGTGCGCATAAGAAGAATTTTGTTTGATTTAAGATGTAATCAAAAATATTCGACTTTAATATATGAAGATAATCGGAGTTGCTTAAAATTGATTAAAGATGAAAAATTAAGTAATTGTTCTAAACATATTGATACTAAATTTCATTTTGTAAAGGATTATGTAGATAAGAAAGTTATAGATTGTAAATATTTTCCTTTGGAAGAAATGATAGCAGATATGTTAACAAAACCATTATCAACTTCTAAACTTTAAGTTTTTAGACATAAAAGCAACATTTACTGATTCGCAATTGAGGAGGAGAGTTGAACATATTTAATATAAATCACTCTGAATAAATACACTTACGTATTTTATAAATGTTTTATAAATAGTTATTTTGTATTTTAACTTCATATTGAAAATTAAATTTTCTTTATTCAGAATTTTTTTTCCTTTTGAACGAACATAAACATTGTATAATAAATAAAATTTTTAATTGAAAATATAGATCACAATTTAAATAGTAACAACTAAACAACGTATAGATTTCAACAACGAATGAACAGTTTTTCATAGTGCAAAACAACTTTCAAAGCAGTCACGTTTCAATTGCCTGCATGATCTATTAGCAATCTCAATCAAATTTCAATAAATGATTCTTTAAACGTAAGCCTAAATTATTTTCGAGTCTTTTTTTTAATCGTGCATGAGATTAATCATCAAAAGACTTAGCAAGGTGTTTTTTTTTTTTGTTAAAATAATCATCAAAATGTTGGATGGGTATGTTTGGTTGAGTCTATGTGTGTGTGTGTGTGTGTGTGGGCACGAATATTTTGCATATGTAAAAATGAATTTGAATAAATTGTAAAATATTTTTAAATAAATACATCTAGTATCTCCAATACTTATTTTCATCAATAAATGCATACATATGTATACATTGGTTAATAGTTGTGAGCATAAAAATAGCAAAAAGAACCAATTAAAAGCTGTATGCAATCTTTAATACAAAACATTTACATACCACATCTTAACACCAATAATAATAAAAAAGTTTTAAGTACTGAACCCTTCACTGAAAGATCGAGTGAGAGATAGAGTGAGTGACGATGGAAACTTTTAACAAACTATATTTTTAAGCACTCGAACGGTCAACACCAAAAAAAAAAAATGGATCATAAAATGATGTTTATTTATGTGAAAAAGAAAAATTATTAACACAAAATAGCTTAACTTCAGAAAAAAGTAACAAATCTTAAAAGTATTAATTTTTACTTGCAGATTCCAGCGCTCGAAATTCGAGTGCAATTTCTAGGCAGCTTTATTTTTCAACTTAGCCATTTCACAAACCAACACTTTTATGGTTTATTATTATTGTGAATGAAGAAAACACACTCATTAGCAAACACATTAACAAATTTAATAAACACACACATAGCATATGTATAATTTTTTGTATGTGTTAGTAGCAACTTTAAATGAAATTTACTCAAAATGTAGAAAAAAAAATGTAAAAATCTGTAAATCTGGTGAACAGCTAAAAAAAATACCTTTTGGTCAAAATCGGGTCAAAATTGGGATAAAGCGGTAGAAAAAAACATCGATCACATGACATCGCCTAGCCTATTAATATTGTAGATACTGTTGACAAAACATTGGAAACGTTTACTATATACTACTCTATACTTTTTTGTCTTTTCATTTATATTTTCTTCAAAAATTCAAATTAAGGGATAAGAAAGTATTGGAATAAAAAAGATATGTCTAACAATATCTCATGAACTCATCAACCGATTTCAATAATTTTTGGCTCAAAATCTTCGTTTTTATTTGTACTTTGAATTAAAATTTGGATTCAGCATAATGGCCGTAAGCGTAATGTTTTTGGACGAAACTATGAAGGAAATCGCAAAAATACCTACCCGCAAAAACCAGCAGATTCGATGTTAAAGATAGAGGTATAATTCCTCGGGCAATTTTTCTGAAATAACCAATAGAACACGGAAATCATAGGTATTTGATCGATTTTTTCACTCCTCACAAAAAAAATCCACCCTAATGTATATATATACACATATATACATATACATATCAAAGCTACTACCAGTTTAGCTTCAAACAGCTTGTACTGGTTGCCATCGAAAGGATTAGTCGCATACCCAAACATCCACCCTGTGGGTGAGTGCGTAGGTACACAACTAAGCCCTTCTACATTGAAGGTCTTGAGTATACAGAATGTACGTGTGCGTGTGCGATCAAACTCTTCTTAAACGTCTTCTTTTGAAGACCTCACATGCATACACATTCATACGACTCATTCTCTCATCACACCACGAACGTCACATCGCAAATGAAGGCATATGCAACTTGTCCTATGTCACTACTGTCCCACATATTTTGCCATCTGGAGACAAAACACTCATTTAGGAGTGCCTTGCACTCCGTCCAGCTCTTCCCACTAACGTCCTCGTTGCTACAGTAAGAAAGCTCTTGATTTTTGTACCAAAGGGTGTAAATCCTCCACACTATTCGGACTTAGGCCAGTGGAGAGCTATGGGATCTTGGAAGATTTTAAACGGAGATGGACTACCTGTTCGAAAAAAGTGACAGAACCCCTTATAAAATCCCTAATGGGGGGATTCAGGAAAATATTGATAAGAAGTGATGTGAACTATAAAAGCTATAATTTTTTTTGTAAATTATAATATAATTTTCATTAAATTACAAAAAATAAAAAAAAAAGAACTCTATGTTCATGTTAAAATATTTTTGATCTCACTCCTTATTAAATTTTGCTTATTTTCTCACCTCAACTGTATGTGAGTAGCTTTATTTTATTGTTTTTTTTTTTTTTTTTTTTTTTTTTTTTTTGTCTAACAAGGAGAGTGTATAAACACATATACATCCAATGTTTGTACAGGTATATACATATGTACTTACGTATGGTTATAAGTACATGAAGCCATTAGCTATTTATCGATTGAGATAGCAAAAGTTTTAACATATTTATATACTAGATTAGTAGATACAATTGAATGTTTTGTATTGATAATCCATTCAAAATGATCATAGAAAATTATAATTAAAAATGTTCGTACGTGGGAAACTGTGTAATTGTAACTTTGAGTTATGGTCTGTTGAATTATAGGTTGTAGACTAAGCTGTAGAAATAAAAATGTTTGCGACTTTAAAGATAGATAACTTATCGTGACGACTTTTTGAGAAATCATTTTAATACAGAGTTGTAAACGTTAGAGATCACAACATTTTTAGTTATTATTCGACCGCCGCCATTATTTCATGTTATCAATTCAAGAATATAGTTAATATTCGGTATCGTATATTTTAATTTCTTTTACAATTCCATTTGTTAACATCTATATTTAAAAATGTACTCATCATCTCAGATCTGTAGAAAACCAATAACAACGCTTTTACCGAACATCTTCAGAAATATTTATACACAGAGATAGACACACACACACACACACACACAAGTGGTGCTGTATGAAGAAAATTATCAGATTAATTCGTGTACGCAATGTAAAGTCAAATGAATTCACTTAACGAAAATACTATTAAGCGGAACGGAAGGAAGTCAAATGAGTAAAATTAAAAAAAAAAATAAATAATAATATGGAAGATATTTATGTTTTTTTGTTGTATTTACTTTTGAGAGAAAGAAATGTTTAAGGAAATACTCAATGACGGGAATAAACAACCTGTTAATTAAAAGAAATGTTCAGACATTACAAAAGTAATTTTCATGATTGAGTTAGAATTTGAAAACCTTAGCACATTTGTTTAAAAAATTGATTAATTTTCTGCATGATAGATCATACAGCTGTTGCGGGTCAATTCGATCAACCCTCATCAGTAGTTAAAAGCAGTAGATAGTTTGTCTGATAAAATTACATGTATGTGCCTTTGCTGAAACCAACGTAATGAGAATCCAAGCAAAGAATTTTACTATTAAAGGTGCTATTACACGATGTGTTTTTTACATATGTACTGTCACTTTTTTTATCCATATGAAAATCCGCATGTTTGTCAAAAATTGTCTTTTACATACGATTCGTAATTTTTGGCTATCACACGTGCATATGTATTTCCGTATCACATAACCTCTAAATGTAAACAACAGCTGATTTAATTTGTGATTTTACAAAAATTTATTGTTAAAAAAAAAGTTATATATTTTTTAATTGTTAATTAATATTAAACAATTTATTTTTCTTTCAATATTAATCTTTATAATTTACTCTGTTTTTCTTTCGCCACAAGCAGTGTTGTATTTTCATATGTTTGTCATGCCAAAATAGAACCTGTTCTAATTGAAAAATGTACATGTGACTTTCCTCATGTATTGTACATAAACAATGTTTCATTATCACACGATGTGTACAACTTTTGTTGTGGGAAAATTTGACAGTACGTATGTAAAAACACATCGTGTAATAGCACCTTAAGCTTTTCCAATATATCAAACTAAGGAGTGAGATCGAAAAAATTTTAACGCACGGTTTTCCTCTTAACTTTGTTCGCAAGCACTTATTATGCTTAATGACAGCACTGTTCATTTGCTGTTAGTTTGATTAAAATGAGTGACGAAATAAATTTACGTAGTAAAATAAATGAATATTTAAAAAAAATATATATCTAACTTGGTCCGGCAAAAAGTTAGCCAAAGGATCAAAGGCGTCCTTTGTCAAACTGTTTCCAATGTTATTAGAAACTATCAGGAGACGTTAACCATTGATAGGATACATGGTGCGGGAAGAAAAGAAAAGAGAAGAAAAGAGCTCCCAACATATCTAGAACAAAAGAAAAAAAAAAAAAAAAACACCCCGGTTAGCTCAGTGCTGGGACTATTTGGTGGGAAAAGTTAAAGGCAATGCAGATTTGATAACATACAAAATCCAATATGTTCCAGACAGCAACGATGAAAAAAATTAGAGGATAACAAGTAAGAAAATTATAGTCGGTCTAGACCGACCATATGACCCTATCTTTCGGTCCAACTAATTCGATATAGAAAGTAAGCATAAACCAAGTTTGAGTGGCATTGTTATTAATTTTTTTTTGCTGCAAATATGAAAAAGTTCATATCGGGTGCTATATTTATATGAGGACTAGGTCGAAAAATGGACCGATCTTGACCATATTTGGTAAAGTCTCTTATATTTTGAAAAAATATATACAAACCAAATTTGAGAAAAATCTGTGCAATATTTTTTTTGTTTTTTGATAGATTTAAGTGAATATCGGGAAGCAGCTTATATGGGACCTATGACTAAGAATTGTCCTATAGGGATTATTTTTGGATTACTGATTAATGGATATAATAAACACATACAAACCCAATTTGACTGAGATCTATATTATAATTTGAATCTTATAGCACTTCATGTGGGTTTCATAGGAATCATTTGTATGGGGGCTAGGTCGGAACATGGACCGAATTTCACCAATTTAAATAGCGTTCATCCTATGGCCGATGAAAGCTTATATACCAAATTTTATCAAAATATATTCATATTTGCGACTTGTAGTTTGATTACAAGCTTTACATGGACACACAGACGGACGGACGGGCGGAAGTGAAAGTGATTCTGGGTCGATCGGTATAATAAAAGATGGGTCTAGGTCAAAATTTTTGGTAATTACAAACAGCAGCACAAAGTCATTATACCCAAACCACATAGTGGTATAGGGTATAAAAACAGACCACAGCAATTGAAATCATATTTTATAAAAAAACAAGTAAGAAAATTATAGTCGGTCTATACCGACTATACGATACCCTATACCATGCGTTTAGATACCCTATCTCGTAGGCCCAACTAACTGGACATAGAAAATAAGCAAAAACCAAATTTGATTGGGATTTTTTTTAATTTTTTTGGCTGCAGATATGAAAAAGTTCATATCGGATGCTATATCTATATGGGGACTAGGTCCAAAAATGGACCAATCCTGATCATGTTTGGTAAAGTCTCTTGTATTTTGCAAAAATATATACAAACAAAATTTGAGAAGAATCAGTGCATTATTTTTGTTTTTAATAGATTTAAGTGAAGATCGGGAAGCAGTCTATAAGGGGCCAAAGGGATCATTTTTGGACTACTCATTAATGGATGTAATAAATGCATACAAACCCAATTTGAGTAAGATCTATATGACAATTTGGATCTTATGACAATTTATGTCGATTTCATAGGGGTAATTTGTATGGGGGCTAGGTCTGAACATGGACCGATTCTCACCAATTTCAATACCATTCATCCCATGGCCGATAAAAGCTTATATACCAAATTTCATCAAAATATATTCATATTTGCGACCTGTAGTTTGATTACAAGGTTTACATGGACACACAGACGGACGGACGGACGGACGGACATTGTTAAATCAACTCAAAAAGTGATTCTGATTCGATCGGTATAATTAAAGATGGGTCTAGGTCAAATATTTTTGGTTGTTACAAACAGCAGCACAAAGTCATTATTCCCAAACCACATAGTGGTATAGGGTATAAATATCCCTGCTGCTTAATGGACGACGAAACGTATTTAGTGGCAGAATTTTGACAGCTTACGGGACAAAATTTTTGTGTTGGTAATGTTCAAGGAAATGTCAAAGATAAGTTTAGAACCCAAAAACCAGATAAAATTTCCAAAGAAGTTTCTGGTGTGGCAAGCAATATACATTTGCTGCAAAAGATGCAATTTATTTGTTACAACGGGCTCAATATATACCGAAATTTGTATTAAGAAGTGCTTGCAAAAAAGACTACTTCCTTTCATAAGCCAACACAATGTTTCCATATATTTTTTGGTCCGATTTGGCATCCTTTTACTACGTTAACAAGGCTGTTGAGTGGTATAAGAACAAAAACAGTTTTTGTATAACTAATTTATTAATCAGCAGTTTGTCATTTCCACAGAAGTGTGTCAACTTTAAATGGCGACCTTTAGTTTTAATTCATAATTTTGAACGAAACATGGATTCAATACTGTACACCAGAGACCAGTGGAAAAATCGACTTCTCGCGACGAAGAACGAATGAAAGAAAGCGGTGACAACTAGAACTAACAATCTCATAGCACAAGTTTTGCGGGTTGCACTTGTCATTGAAAAATAGGACAAAAAATACTTAACCCATACCCTTTATTATACCGATCGCCTAAAAATAAAGGGTCTCAACCAGAGCTCCCATTGCACGAGCCGCTCGAGCAGTAAATGAGCTACTCGTCAGTTTCTAAACTCCAAAACACTAAGAACAGTAAAAACTGTGCTGTAAAAATACCACAAAATATGATAAAACTCTAGATCATCACACCACAACTGAATCCGAATCTCAACTCAATATTTTTTAATTTTTCATTTCTTTACGAGGGCTGCTCAATAAATCTATGAGTTTCTTTTAATTTTATTGGCAAACATAAATTGTATTTCTCAATATAATCTCCATCTAGCTCAATACACTTTTTCCAACGTTTCTCTATTTTTTGTTATCTCTTCCACACCACTGTGCAGAGGGTATATATAGGTCTGTCGTTCCGTTTGTAACGCCTCGAAAAATGAATTTGCGTCCCCATAACAACTCAACTCGATATAGCGATGTCCGTCCGTCTGTCTCATTCACAAACTAAACCATTTACCTGGGTAAAGTTATGATAATATTGTTTGTCATTACTTCGAGCAGGTTGATACTGAAAATGGGGTAAATCGGGCATCATTGTGTCGAGATATATACAAAAAGAAAAAGACAGCTCTAAAAAATTTTAAAAATTCAGTGTGTTTGTTGTAATAATTTAGTATTTAGTGTATCGATTTATCAAACTGTTACTTTTTAAAATATTTTGTTTACATTTTGAATAAATAGTGCAATAAGTCCAGACATTAATGTAAACGTAAAACCGATTTGGAGGGTACCAAAGAATCGGCACAACCGAATTTTATACTCTTACTTGTTTAAAATAGCATCTCCGTTTTCCTTTTTAAAACTATATTAAAAATAACTAGCAGATTCCAGCGCTCGAAATTCGAGTGCAATTTCTAGGCAACTTTATTTTTCATCTTAGCCAATTCACAAACCAACACTTTTATGGTTTATTATTATTGTGAATGAAGAAAACACACTCATTAGCAAACACATTAACAAATTTAATAAACACACACATAGCATATGTATAATTTTTTGTATGTGTTAGTAGCAACTTTAAATGAAATTTACTCAAAATGTAAAAAAAAAATTTTTTAAAATCTGTAAATCTGATGAACAGCTAAAAAGAAATACCTTTCAAATAATATACTTTTGGTCAAAATCGGGATAAAACGGTAGAACAAAACTTCGGTCACAAGAAATCGCCTAGCCTATTAGTATTATAGATAACAATACTTAAAAAAAATAACTATGAAGACAAAACAAAAAAACAAAAACAAAATAAGAAATTTTTGCATAATTTAATTTTCGCTAGTATACGGGCTATTAAAAATGTCACCTCTGTACTACAGGGAATGAAAATTTGCAATGAAAACGCGGTTTTTGGATTTGAAAAGTAATCTCCGTTTAGTGAAATCCACTCCTTCCAACGATCCTCTAACATCTTGCTTCCCTTGAAAAAAATACGATTTCAAACTCTTCTTCCGTCTCTCATTTGTGGAAAATCTCTTTCTATGGAGTCATCTTTTCAAGTTTGGTAACAAATAATAATCGCTGGCAGCCATATCTGGAGAATATTGGGGGGGGTTTGGAAGCAATTCGTAATGTAAAGACTTCCATTTTTCTGAAACCAAAGCAGATGAATGCGGTGGTGGATTGTCATGATGGTACAAGATTTTTTTTTTACTTAAGTGGTGTCTTTTTTTTTTTTCTTAAATTCTTCATCCAATCTGTCCAATAACTCAACACATAGTACTTTTCAGTTATTGTTTTTCCTTTCTCCAAGTAATCAATAACTATTATGCCATGTGCATCCCAAAAAACTCCGGTTGTTCAGTCTTTGGTCGCTTTGGTCGGCTTTCGCACGCTTGTATCCACTCCGGTGTATCTATAATATTAATAGGCTAGACCATTTCTTGTGACTGATGTTTTGTTCTACCGTTTTATCCCAATTTTGACCAAACGTATATTATTTGGAAGGTATTTCTTTTTAGCCGTTTTGCAGATTAACAGATTTTAAAATTTTTTCCTTTATTTTGAGTAAATTGCATTTAAAGTTGTTACTAACACATACATAAAATTATGCAATGCTTTGTGCGTTGTTTATTAAATTTATTAATGTGTTTGTAATAAAAAAGAGTTTGTTTTTTTGTGTTGATTTGCGTATTGGCTATAACTGATTAGCATACCTTTAGGGTCTTTATTTAATGAAAAAAAATATATTTTTTCCCAGAACTTGCACTCGAATTTCGAGGGCTGGAATCTGCTAACTAGTAATAATAAATCCACGTCTCATCCATTGTTATCAATCGACGTAAAAATTCAGTTCAATTTACTTCAAATATCTCCAAAGCATACTTTGAATCATGAACACGTTTCAGTTTTTGTTCAGCTGTTAAAAATCGCAGAAAGCTTTTTTATATTTAAATGATCTATATGATCATTATCCCTAATTCGATCTGTTGATATTTTTATGATGCCAGCAATCTCACACACGTTAATCTTTCGATCATCCAATACAACCTGATATACTTTTCATTCTTCGGTAACTTTCTCGTACGACCATGTTTAAATTCAGAATAGCACTTTTAAACCATTGAATATGACGGCAAAGATTCACCATAATATTTATCAATCCATTCTTTGGCTTGAACAATATTTCTTCCCACCAAAAAAACAATGTTTAATCAAAACACGAAACTTTGCAATCCATTTTCTTTTCAAACTTTAAAACCAGCATCATTTTTATAACGATAACTTTTTTGTAATTAAAGAAATGTCAAGAAATTTTGACACAGTTGGCCCTACTGAATAAACAGAAAAAAATTGGTACTAGTCGTGCCATCGCTATGTGAGGCCACGGTGTTTTCACTCCTTGTATATATTATTTTAGTTTTTGTTAAGGAAATTTCAGAGCTTCCATGAACTTTGCTGAATTTAGCTTTTGTTCGAGTTCGTTTTTCGTGCTGGCGTGCCTAAAGCTACCCCCAACTGTTAAATTTTGTTTATGTGCATACATGAGTGTTAGATTGTTGAGCATTTAATGCGCATTACATGAACTATGTGTAGCAGAGGCACATTGCGAGACACACAAAAGGTGAGCACGCGAATCCAACAAACGAATAGCATAGAATTCATTTATTTCTATCATTAATTTGTTTTTTTTTTTTTTTTTTATTGTTTTGTTTTTCATAAAATAATATTCAGTGCAAAAAACGAGTATTTAATATGAGCTCGTAAATCTAAAATAACATCGAAAAATGTCGATGTAGTTATGGATGCAAACAAGCAGTCAGGCAGGCAGTGTGCAGAGCATTTATATGTGTTTGTATGCATGTCATTCAGTAATGCTTGGGATTACTAGATAGAAAAACTGTAACAGCACCAACTAAGTTTGATGATGTGTTTCTTGCACATACTTATTCATAATGTGTGCGTGTAGATTTTTGGTAAATACACCAATAACGCTTTTTACACATTTGCACAGATACACTAGGTACAGCAGTGCACAACACACTGCTGGTGGAGAGCAGAGCTGCATATTAAGGCGACATATTGAATACAAGTCAATGTAAATACTCGTACGAAATGAAAGAATATTTTTTTTTATCTTTTTTTTTATTTTAACTGAACTGCACAAAAAAAAATAAATAAAAAAAAGTAAAATATTTAAGTGGAAGGAGCATCATACTTTGAAACAATAATGACAACAACTACAAGAACAATAAATTCATCCCCATCATCTTAACATCATTGCAAAATGTATGAATTAAAGTAAAAAGCGATTACTACAGTGATTTCAATATTCTGTGATTGTTGTTTAATGGCAAAAATTCGTTTCTTAAGATTTTTAAAAATGGAAAGATAACTGATGATGAACACATTTGATTTACTTTAGCCGAATCATGATAAAAAAAAAATTATGTCCTTGAAATTTACGACACATAGTCAGAGTAAAAATGATATCAATTTGGCGGCCATTCTTCGTTACTGTTCTCTATTCGCTTGGAAATGTAGAGATCTGACCTATTAGCCGGCACTATGAGTCTTTTGTACCACAGATATGTTACTATGTCAGTTTCTGTGTGACGCTACTGAAAGTAAGCACCGAATATGGTGGAAATTGTCGAATGCCCTCATGACATAGAATTTCCCTGTGAATATTTTCCAACTGGTTATACAGAGTGCAACACATTTACATAAGATGTGTGTTGTTTCATCATTTTCCAGACACATTCGACATTTTTTATTTTGCAATTTTTTCCATTGATATTATGTAGGACATAGAAATATAAATTTAGTATTTTTATACTCTATATAACTTTGTTGTCAGAGTATAATGAGTTTCTAACTGCCAAAACTAGTTGACCTAGACGCACCTTTAATTATACCGATTAAATTGGAATAATTTTTTGAGTCAATTTACTAATGTCCGTCTGTAGGTCTGTCAGTCTGTCTCTCTTTTTTTCATATTATTGGGGGGTGCGTAATCTTCTAGTGATATGAATGGTATTACTCATTATTTGAGATTCAACCCGTAAGGCGTCGCCTACTCACTAAACCACATTCCTAATTCCTTTACCACTCTACCCGCAGAACTGCCTATAGGTATTACTTAGCGGGGCTGGTTAGCGCTTTTAGATAGTCCTTTATTTTGAGTTATGGATGCTTTTATTATTTTTCGCATATTCTCTTCTAGTCGTTACTTTTGATTGATGGTGGCTATAAAGTAGCAAACCGAATTCCATTTTTCATCTGATGTCAGCATTGCATCCCTTATGTGCTCGGGGTAAATATTTTGACCAATTTCATTGTTTACTGTGCTTCTGTATTCCTAAAATCTGGGACAATTAAAGAAAACATGTTCAGCATCTTGTGGTGAATCGTTATGTCGGTACTTAAATAGATAGCTTCTGAACCCTCAGTGTCCTTTACCACTGGTTTATTGTTTCATTCCTTTCTATGCGCAGCCTCTCTTGTCTATTTTCTACGGGATTTACTTCCTTTGCAACGTAGATTCTGAGTGTTTCTACTGCTGCTCTCAATTGGTATCATTCCAGCTTATAAACATATTACTTCCAGTGATATTGCTCTAAATCCTCAGCAAACTCTTAAACAGTTTTGCCCAGACTGGCATTATTATAGCAAGCGCGTTGCTAATTGTTGCTGCTTTTTGACATGGATAATCCATGGGGGGTTTTAAGCACAACCGATCGTCAATCCGAAGCCCAAGTTATGTTATTGGCCCCCAAGAATGTGACTTTTACTGCCCATTTTTAGTTTTATAATGTTCTTCTTGCAACCGCTAATTAAAAATGCTTCAGTTTTATATGCGGCAAGTTCAAATCCAACCGATTCGAGCCAGAGCTTTACGAAATGGATGGTCTCAATTGCATATATTTGCACTGCGTCCAGGAAACGTTCACAAACTATGATGGGTAGTCTAAGTTCGAGAAGTTGGTTGCACATTACATTCCATAGCAGTGGCCCTAATACTGAGCCTTGTGGGACACCTGCCTAGCTTCCGTATGAGTTCATACCTACTTCCGTTTCATTCCTACTTCTGTCTGTCTGCTTTTTTAAATGGCCGTAATGATTGCGCTATCATCTAGTGTCCGTCTATCTGTCTGTATTTTTTTTTAAATAGTGCCACCTTGGTACCGCCTTAGCATTAGATCAGGACGGATGGTTATCGAACAGTTTTGTATGTATCACAGTCCCCCATTCTACAAGTAGATTAGGATTTTGTAGATATCTGTCTGTCCGTTTGTTTAGTGTGGGATCTTAGAAAAATGCTTCCAGCCCGTGCCTGTGTATGTACGATTCACCAAAGGTGCTTACTTACTGAACCAAAGTCCTCGTCCACCCACTACTATCTCCGCGGTACGGCTGTTCACTCTCCATCTCCTCTTACCCTTTTTGATGTGTAAACATCTATACGCGCAGGGGGTAAATTTCTATTTCACAATCCAATCACAAAAACAGCGTAACTCATATCGGTGTGAGCTGAAGCAGATAACGCTGTGTGACTTATGATTGTATTGGTGAAAAAATTATGATATAAAATTGTTTTTTTATGCCACTTTTTTAACCTTCATAAGGTCCTCAAAGTTACTGACGTTAACGGTCTTCGGGTCAAATTTGACCCAAGTAGTAAATTTCTTATTTGGACAATAATTTGCGTTACTAAAGTGAATTAATAGAGCTTAAAAGTAATTTTCTACAATATCCAGTAAAAATTGTACTTTTTATAGGCATTTATTTAAAATTTATATCAATTATACAAAGGGTTATGTACATGAGATAATTAAATTCAATTTTATTATAATAGAAAAATTTATTACTGCGTTACTTATCATTGCATTGGGTACATAAAATAATCGTTTTAGAATGCTGCTTACATACAAATTTTTTACAAGTAAGACAGACTAATGGTGTTTTGTTATCAGTTTTGGGACATAATTGACATCGACTTCTCTTGGTTGCCTTTTCGATTGGTCCACTATTTCTTTCTTCGGATTGGGTTGAAGTAGGCGGTTCTTGATCTCGTTGAGTCAAATCGCGTATTTTCTTTGCAATTTCTCGTGAAAATGGTGCTCTTGGTAATGTTTTTCGTTTTTTTATATAAGGAGTAGTAAGCTGCATACCTAAATTCTCTAAAAAGTATCGTCGTTTAGCTAAGCAGCCTTCATTCCAGCCGTCATTAGCGGATGTAAATAAAATAAAAGCATTGTACGCTGATATATCTAATATATTACTAAATACCACTTGAGGCCATCGATTTGTCTTCCTTTTGCTAGTATAACAAGACACAACTTTATCCAATGTATCTACACCACCTTTGCATTTGTTGTAATCTAATATTATTTGTGGCTTTTTGTCTGCGCGATTACTAACTTCTGAGGTATGATGCAAAGTACTGAGAAGATTCACTGACTTGTTTTTTTTAGGGATATAAGACAAGAGGGTGGTGTCTTTGGTAAAACAGAAAAATGAAGAATTTATTGGTCTGCCTTTCGTTGCCAATATTTGTGGTGGTAATTCCGGCTTGTTTTTACGTACAGTTCCTACTAAGGTCATTTGTTTTTCTAGTAGTTTCTGCCCAAGTTGATATGATGTGAAAAAATTATCTGTCGTTACGTTATGACCTTTTAGACCAGCTGTCAAATCGAGAACCACACGCATACCTTGGCCTTTTTCAGGCATGCCTCCTATTTCTTTGCCTGTATAAGGTTGAATATTCCAGGCATAACTTGTAACAGAATCACAAAGAACTCAAAATTTTATTCCATATTTAGCTGGTTTGGATGGTATGTATTGCCGAAATGGACATCTTCCTCTGAATGCTACCAGCTGTTCATCTATAGTTACATCTTGAGAAGGATTATAAAGTTGAGGCAATATATAAACCCATTGATTCCACAATTCACGAATCGGTGCAAATTTGTCTAGTAATCGTCGTTCGCTTCGTGTGTCTATTATCAAATCTTATTACTTTCGATAATTTTTTGAATCTTTTTATTGACATGACTGCTCCAAATATCGGTCTACCTTTCTCAGAATCCCATAAACTTTCTGTACTTTCATTATTTGATCGAAACACTCCAGCTAATAAAAGTAATCCAATAAATGCGAACATTTCGTCATCGTCAACGTCACTCCAATCATTACCAAAGACACGTTTGCCCTCAATATTGGTATATTTCATAATAGTGTTCATTACGGGAGGTGGAAAAAATAATTGAAAGCTAGATATCTCTTCCTCTGTAATTCTTGAACACGAATAACGTGTCAAACCTGGCATCATGTTGATAACATTCTCCCTCGAAGCTCTTCCATATGCACTTGTACATGGTTCTTTGTAGTATCTTATTTGACCATTTTTTGATGTCATTGTCGGAGCAGCCGCAACTTCACCATCACTTTCAGAAGAACTATCAGATGGTTCAGCATATTCTACATGATCCTCATTTTCTGAACAAGGTTCATCACCGTCTGATAATTCATACAGCATGATTTCTATTTCACTATCCCTCATTTTTCGATAAAAAAAATATTTAGCACTAATTTCAAACTTAGACACGTCTTATTCGTTCTTTGTTTACTCTACGACTGACTGTAGCAGTGTTGCGTAGGCAAAAAAAAGTAATTTGATAGCATTGTTTTTTACATACAAACCAAAAGCACGGGTATTCCCCTTTTTCAAACAAATGTATTGACATCAAAGAATAAAGAAAGGTCTGTGTGATGAAATGAAAAGCGACAGATATGTAGCTATAAACTTTTATTTAGAATTTACTGATGTCAAAGTTATCTCAAAAATCGATTTACGATCAATGAAGCATCACAAAAACTAACTTCTTTACTCCGGGTCAAATTTGACCCGAAGACCTTGTGTGTAAAAAAACTTGTAACTGAAATATTTTTAAACATATTCATTCAAAAACTTTAAATTTCTATTTAGTTTTAAAATTAAATAAAAGTCATAAAATATCAAAAATGAAAATCACTTATTCGTGGAAAAAAATCAACTTTTCTCCTAAAATGGGTCAAATTTGACCCGAAGTCCTTATGAAGGTTAAAAGCGTCATCTATGTATCACTTATATACGTTTATATTAGGATATTTTTAACGTTTTACAGCAAACGGTTGTTGAATTAGCTGAAACAGTTTTTGCTATAAGTGATACATAGATGACGCTTTCTGTTTGATTTTAAAAAATTACATAAAAAAATCTTTAATTACTAGATGTTTACACATCTTCCCTATGATCGGACTCACATGATTTTTTTTATTCATGATTATGTTGATATCAGGTCCATACGGAACTCTCCTGCTGTTCGGAGTGCCTCGTGTACTAAGCTAATGAATTTATTGACTGAAACGCAGTTTTTATCCCACCGCAGTATCGCGTCCACAATAATCTCGACTTTCAAGCTCTCACCTATGTAGAATTCTAGATGTACTCTTTGGTCGTCAAACCTTGGGCACATGAATACTACGTGCTGCGTATTTTCCTCCTCGTTTGGGCATTGTAGGCACCTAGGTGAGCGGTCATACAACTTATAGAACCTCCGAGTCCGGATATTTAACCTATCCATGGCTTTGATTTATCCACTTGACGATTCCACCATCTCCTTTGACATTTTTCATCGACCTATCTCTTTCAGCTATTCGTTTGATTCATTCTACAGTGGCCGGAGTTTCATTCTTTGCCTCGCATATCTCCAGTACATCCCCGTGCGTCACCCGTACGAGTAATAGTCTTCGACTCTGACGAGGTCTTCTATGTTTGGCATTGTCCAGGCGAAAGCATTTGCTACACCAGTTGTCATTTTGCACGCATAGTCCATATGTCCTTCGAAGTTGATATGGTCATCGATCAGCATGCCAAGGTACTTACTAGCCTCCGATAAGATTATTTCGCTATTGCTGACTTGAATCTTTAGGGTTTCGGATCTTCTTTTCCAGTTGAATCCGACATCTTCGTTGGCTCATAGTTGGACTTCTTCCAGGTGTCTCACTTCTATTACTACTGCAACAATTGTCGCTTCCTCCGGTAATTTTCGGCCGGACACTGCATCATACATGATGTTCCATAATAAGGGTCCTAGAATGGAGCCTTGCGGAACGCCTGTCGTAACGACGTGTGAGTGTCTGTACCCCTGTCAGTTTCGTACCGTAGTGTCCTATCTGAGAAATAGGCCTTGACCATTCGTATTAGGTAATCTGGCACATTTATGTTCCGCAGCGATAATGCGATATGCGATTATTACGTCCAATGTATTAATCGCACAATATTTCCTGGCAGTGCCTTTGCCTTGAATACCTTTGTGATATATCTCCAATTACTCGAAGGCGGTTAGCAATCTATTATACATAATCGTCTCCAGATACTTACTGTCATATGTCTATACGACTGAGGTTCTCCCAGTGTTTTTCCCGGCTTTGGGATCTATCTAAGTTTTTGCTTCTTCCACTTATTATAGAATATGTCGTCTTTTAGGCTTTTTTTGTCTGTCTATCTCTCTGTTTGTCCAGGTAAACCTTGTATTCAAAGTACAGGCCGCAAATATAAATATATATATATATTGATAAAAGTTGGTACATAAGATTCTGTCGGCCATAGGACGATCTTTATTGCATTTGATTAAAACCATTGCACATTCAGAACTAGCTGTTTCCTAATCTTCACTGAAATCTATCAAACAACTAAAATATTGCATAGACCGCACAAAAATTGGTTTGAGTGTACTTGATTATATTAGAGGAACATATAGGTGTATACAGTGAGTGAGAATACAATGGAAACTTTTAACAAAATATATTTCAGTACTGCTTCACAACGCCGAGGCATTGAGTTAAATTGTTGGTTATATCCATTGAAATATTTCGCCATTGTGAATTAACTGCCTCTATCAGATCTGTGTTGTTTGTGTTATTTCGTGTCCGTATTTTTCGATCTACAATTTCCCATAGATTTTATATGTGATTGAGATCTGGCCATTCCAAAATACTAACTACATTAGTTTGTAGCACTTCGGTTAAAACTTTGGAGGTGTGTTTTAGGTCATTATCATGTTGGAACTCCCAGATTAGGGGAATATTTTATACCTACCTTATAGACAATTTGCGATAGAGTATTTTTACTATATGAATTGGACCCAATCCTTGGCCCGAACCCCACCATAATATTGCCACCGCCAAACTTAACAGTTTTATTTGTATATTTTGGGTCTATTCTTTTGACGTTTGGTCGTAGTAGCCAGCAGATTTTGTTCTAATATCAGTGGTTTTTTCACAAGACGAGAACAACCAAGAGCAGCCTCAATTGCTCGTCGGGAAATAGTTTGAGCACATATTTTAGTTTCAGATTGTTAATGACCTCTGTAACATTTTTGGACATTTTAAAAACTCTTGCTATTAAATTATCCTGTCTTTGACTTGTTGTACAACTTTATTTTTGTTAATATTTTATAATAATTAATTATTATATTAAAGCGTTGGAAAATATAAATTTTCTTTCATAATATCTTTTAATTTTATTGTTTTAAGCAACTCTGGTACAGAAGTTAAAAGTTTCCATTGTTTTGTCATTGTTGTGGAACGTGACGCGAAATTGTTTAAAAACAAAATTGGCAAATTCAGAATTTTCTAAAACATTAAAATGTATTGTCACCCATAAATTTGTCTAAGCCAAGTACTTGTTTTAAAATATGGTTCAGTTTTGCTGGGACCTCAAGAAGAAATTATATATACAGAATAACTAAATGGACGAAGTAAAGGGTTTTTCAATAAGAGCGCTACAAAAGTTTTTTTAAATAAAACAAAAACGGTTTTGGATATCAATGAAATTCTTTATTCCTGTGAAAGTACGTTCGGTGCCATTATGTATGGAAATCGATCTCTTTTGCATGGCCACCACGGGCACGCTTGCAGAAGTCCAGACGCTGAACCCAATTTTCGACGGTTTTCAAGCAGAAATCGGCCGATACTGCTGCAATTTCACGTTCGATATTCGTACGAAGTTCATCAATCGTCGCTGGCTTGTTGACATAGACCATAGACTTGACGTAGCCCCACAGGAAATAGTCCAACGGCGTCAAATCGCACGACCGAGGTGGCCAATCGACTGGACCATTTCGTGAGATAACACGTTCTCCAAACTTGGTTTCCAATAAATTGATTGTGACATTCGCTGTGTGACTTGTGTCCTCCAAGTCCATATCATCCAATTGGGGCCAAAAATATTCGGTTATCATTGAACGGTAGCGATTCCCATTCACAGTAACGTACCGGTCTTGATCATCACGGAAGAAGTACGGCCTAATGACGCCGCCGGCCCATAAACCGCACCAAACCGTAATTTTTTCGGGATGCAATGATGACTCATGGAGTACGTGTGGATTGCTGTCTGACCAATAACGCATATTTTGTTTATTGACGAAGCCATTCAGCCAGAAATGAGCCTACTCGCTGAAGATGATTTTTCGATGAAAATCCGAATCATTTTAGAGTTGTTGCTCAGCCCAATTCACGAACATACGACGCTTCTGGTGGTCAAGCAGCTTCACTTCTTGCGTCAATTTGATCTTGTAAGGATGTAGGCCAGGATCTTTTCGCAAAATTCGCCACAACGACGTCACAGAGATGCCCAACGCTTGAGAACGACGTGTGAGAGTCACATTTGGGCTTTCTTCAATTGAAGCCTCAGCGGCAGCAATATTCTCGACACTACGGGCACTTCTTTGTCTCACTGGCACGGGAACATTTTGTACTGTGCCTGTAGATTCAAATTTTTCCACTAGACGCTCAATTGTTGATCTGCTAGGACGATTATGACGACCATAAATTGGACGTAGCGCTCTTAACGTTGAGGCCACTGACTCCGAATTTCGGTAGTAAATTTTAATAATTTCGACTCGTTGTTGGCTCATATATCTTTCCGTCATAAAATGGCAAACCTTACTGAAGAGAAATGTCAAAAGAGCGGCAAGAAATATGGCGTCGTTTGCTGTCCCTGTCTTTCTACTCTTGTAGCGTCCCTGTTGAAAAACCCTTTATATTACAACTTAGCGGCTATTCTAACCAGACAAACCCATTGCCATCATCTTTTACAGTTATTAAAATATTAAACGTCAAATTAATAAATTCGTAATAGAGCATCTAAGAGAGTTTTACATCCAGATGGCAAAAAAAAAAAAAAAGAAAAATAAATCTCAAATCTATTAAATGGAAAGTCATCCTGACCACTGTATGCATTTAAAATAAAAACATCGCAAACACAAAAGACCTTTTTAAATGCAAGAACAACAGTAACAACAACAATAACAACAACAAAGGGAATATGAGTACAACTCCACATACATATACACAAATAAAAAAAAAAAGAACTCATTCACAATGTTCACATTCAAACTTACGTAGATTTGATGTGAACTTTAGAGAAGGTGTCCTTACATACATACTGGTTACAACAACAACAATAATAATAACAACAACAATAACAACAAAAACAACAATAACAATAATAATAACAACAACAACAACATGCACATGAACTATCTATATTGAAACCTTGTTGCTGCTGTTGTTGTCTCTTGCTCCTGCTGCATATAAGTAATGATGATAAAATATACAAACAAACATACATATGTACATGAATGTACTAGTACATCAGATATCTACTCGTACATACAAATCTACACGTTGAAGACACATTCGTTTGTAAATTCCTTCATTAAGTTTTGTTAGTTTTTAACGTACTCGCATTCATGAGTGAGTTTTGCATCGGCTGGTTTGGTTGCCAGTTTGTGTAACTCTGTCAGAAGTTAAAAGAATTCATTCTTTTGGAACAGAAATTTGCCGTCATAAAATTCTCTTCGTTTTTAACAGCGTTAAAACGATGAAGAAAAATGACAATAAACAAATCTTGAGTTCTATCATGAGATAAAATCAGAGGCAGAAATTGCAAAATTGAGACACAATTTTCTCAAAAAAAAAAAAAAAAAAAAAAAACGTAATTATGATGGAGTTAGAAATTAAATCAGGCTCCAGATCCAATGTTTTTACTTTAAATAAAGCAAAGAACATTGGCAATTATGTTTCCTTAGTTGTTGTTCATATAGCCACAGGCTGCAATTTTTTGCCGACAAATTTTGTTTTTCATTGCCACACTTCGACTTAAAAATATGTTAATCCATTAATTAGTACTAGCAGTTTCCAACACTCGAAATTCGAGTGCAAATTCTAGGAAATTTTATTTTTTCCTTTAATAAAGACCCTAATGGTATGCTTCACAATTCAACTCATTTTAAATGAAGAAAACAATCTCAACACATTAACACAAGCACAAAAAATAGACGATGAAAATCTGTAAATCTGGGTAACAGCGAAAAAGAAATACCTTTCAAATAATATACATTTGGTCAAAATCGGGATAAATC